>CAFUXE010001280.1:64211-81620 GCA_903364295.1 Serranus cabrilla
TCAAAGTTTTTCACTTGTTCAGAATGAAAGATCGATGTAATCATGATTATGAGATAATGTCCCCCGAGCAAGACGCACTTCATAGCAAAACATACTTCATAGATGTTTAGCCTCTTCTTGTTGTTGTTTTGTGTAATTATGTGTCTTTCTGTAATCATAAATTATCAGTAGAAGAAGACAATGTTGGGAAAAATATGAATTCTGAATAAGCATCAAACTAAAAGTGTCACCATGATTTCAATTTTGAATGTATTTCTCTGTATGTCCTCTAGGGGGCAGCAACATAAAGCGGATGATGCTGTCCTCCCTTCATTATCAGTTGGTGACGAGGGACAAAGTGTCCCAGTATTTAACCTTCCAATTTATCCACTATATAACAACTGAAAAGATAAACTCTATTGTTTGTGAATACTATTTATTGGCTCCTCTGATGTTGCAGTAGTTACTCTGGCATTGCAATGACAAAAAACAAACATGCAATCAAATAATTAATGAATAATTAAACTATGTGGACGCCCCTCGTCTTTGTTTATGTGTGTGTTCTGTGCGTATTTTCTTTCAAAACTCACTTATTTTTTTTGTACTGTAACTAATTTGGTCATGCCATCATTGTCAACATCACTAATGTATCCCATGACCTGCAGTATTCATATATTACAAAAGACTGAATGCTGACTGACTGAATATATATATATATATATATCTATAGAGAGAGAGAGAGAGAGAGAGAGAGAGAGAGAGAGAGAGAGAGAGAGAGACCCAAAGGTATAATAATCAAATATAAACATCATACAAGAACATTAAAGGGAGAATAAACTAAAAAATATGATATAATGAAAAATACAATCATATAAGTAAATTTATATAAATAAATAAAAATAAAACAAGAAAAGTGGTCTTAAAACAAATATTTCTTTAAAACTAATTTGTATATGAAAGAGCTTCTTTAAGCAGCTTTGACGTTTACACAGATGGAATATGTCCAATTACATGTCACCCACAGATTTATTGCACTCATCACTTCAGGGCTGGAGGACAGGAGCTGCTGCCTGCCTCGTGTTATCCGGTAAGGGTTACATTGGTGGGATCAATGCTGCTCCGTGTGCTCGGAGTGTTTACTTGATGTATAAAATAACATTTGTTTGACTCGTGTCACATTATATCAAAAACAAAATGTCACAGGACTCAAAAGCATGTCACATGTCTGTGATGTAAATGAGGAGTACACTGAAGCAGTCTAAGGGCCAAGCAGTGTGTGTGTGTGTGTGTGTGGGAGAGACTATTGGCGTCAAGTCCAGCTGGTATGCGTGAGTCTGTCCTCCAGGTCACTCTCCTCTGGGGAGTTCAACATCTTTTGTCTCCGGGGCCGGCGGACAGGAATGTGTCTCTAATTTTCACATGAATAAATGCAGCTTCATGACATTTCCACCTGTCAAACAGGAAGGATTTCTTTGGAGCACTCAGCTGGACTCTGCAAATTGGCATTTTGATCTAACACATTTACATGTGTCACACAGTGCTGCCTCATCATGTATGTTTCACGGCATGCAATGGAGGTCAGCCCCTCACATATGAATAATTGCTTAACAAGAGTTTCCGGAGAGATCGAGAGCGTGTTTCATCATATCAGCCATGAAATTGTCAGATTCATCTCTAAATCAAACCGCAAATGCATCCAAGTGTGCGACAATATCTGAGAATGATCTGAGCCTAATAGTTTCTCTCAATCATTTGTCTGGGCTCTCTGGTGAGCAATATGTTGATAAGGCCCAAACACGGCGGAGATGATTGTCCTGAAGCGATAGTCAGAGTGATGCATCCTGAATGCGAGGCATGACTTATATATGAGAATCACCTCACAGGGACGTCCGCTGCTCAGAAATGGTCTTTCCATGAGCGAGGTGATCACCCTTATCAATTTTTAAAGCTCAGGTTATTGACACTAACCTGACTTATGGAGGTTATGCAGAGGCCATGGTAATGATTCCCTAAGCTTTCACATACAGCACCAGAGGGGCCGGCTCTTAGGTTAAAATATTGGTTGATAGCAGACGTTATTGCTCCAATGAGTATTAAGGTAATGTCTGCACAGCGGGGTTCTCTTTGTCCATCTGTTGTAGCTGGGGGTATTTGTATTCTGTGGTGTAACTGTAAAGGGAGATATATAGGCAGAGAAGCAATAAATGACACAAGTATAACAAAACCTCCTGCAAAAGATGACATAAAATCCCAATTTTGTAATGGTTTTCAATTTTTTTTTTTTTTGCAAATAAATTGTTCTTGTAAACATAGCCGGCCTGAGGCACGAGTGAAATAAATGACATCATCAGAGTTCAACCCGGACAAGCCCGAAAAAGAACAATTATCATTCTCAATATTATATCAGCTTTGTCATTCCACCCAATAATGATAATTACAAATTCAAGTGTAATCATTATTATATACATTTATATTTATAAATAATTTAATAAAATGACGGAAAAAATAAAAGAACATAAAAGAGAGAATAAATTTAAAATAAAATTAAATATACAATAATATATGTATATTTAAATAAATAAGAACACATCATTTAATTATGTTTTTATATGAATAAATAAAATAAAACAAAAGAAGTGTGCTTAAAATAAATATTTCTCTGCAGCAAATGCTGTATATGAAACAGATGCAATATGTCCAATAAGATGTCATCACAGACTTATAATAATGCTAAAATAATGCTAATTACAAATGTGAGTTATTTTCTTTTAGTGTTTTTTTTTCCCGCAAGAAATATTCATTACGATAAAATGATCTTGTGAAGTCCTGTCTTCCCAGTTTTAATCCTGTCCCTGTTTTCATTGTTCGTTCTCTGGATAAAATCCAAATATAAATCAGAAAATGAGTATCAAAGCAAAACCAACTACAATGGTTTCAAATGTTTAATGACTCATTCTGCACTCAGTAGCATTTACAGAAGTTACTCCAATCAAATTAAACTTTGGTTGATAGATCCGCACTTTGCATGCTGCTTGCTTGGTTGTAGTAGCTAACAGAGCACAATGAAGGTGAGCTTCCTGTTAACATGTCTCTCGTCCTCCTGATCTAACAACAGGTCAGGGAGCTGTGTGTAATGTCGTGCTAAACTCAACTTTTCATTGGTCCGATCAAACACAAAGGATTTCATTTAAATCTCTCTTGTACCTGCACATAGCTCGTTTACTGCAGTCAGCATCCAGTTTGTAGAACCAGACGCACTCCAGACAGGAAATGAATGAATGTATTTCTGCAGATGGGAACTGACACAAAATTTATTTTAACCACTTAAACAAAGGCCCAACCTAAAAATGTTATACCTGTATATATGTGCGCTACATTTAGATTTTCTCCACTGATTTTTGTGGCTATCCACAGCCTTTTCATCTGGCACTACTTTTTCTTAACCGTAGAACTTCCATGTTCTATGTTCTATGTCAAGGAATTGCATAAATGTGTTAATTCAATGAGCCCAATGGTATTTGTGTGTGATGATGTTAGTCCCAATAGATGCAGTTTAATTACAGAGTGACCACTTTGAAACTTGACCTCACTGAATAAAATCATCCCTAATGACCTCGAGGACAATCACAGCCCAATGAAACTTTCATCTCTGCATGTTTGTGACATTTATTTTACTTGTATTTCTATGATTGCAGCATGTAGCCTAGCTGTGAATTTGTACATCCTTTTGGTTATTTGTAACATTTTCTTGGGTTCATTGATCAGTTTATGAAGTAATTTTCACATTTTTAGGATGAAAAAGACATATTCTCCCACTAAGTTATTCTTTAACAGTGGATTCAGAAAAGCCTATTTCTATTGCCTGCACTGCACACAGGAGAAGAAGAATTTGGACGGACACGACCTGTCAGCCGGAGCGCACTATCCAGGATTAAACTATTCTTTCAAAGTATAATCTCAGCATCACATGTCATCTTGAGACGAGGATTTTTTTTTAGTCATAGAAGTCTTCCTAATCCTTCAGTCTTGTTTGGTTTTAAGATTACACATATTTAATCTTAAAGGGAAAGTTTGCCTTAATCTCTCATAAATCCCCGCAGACACTGCTTCTCATATCCCTTCACTTTCTCACAGACACGCAACAGTCTCCACAAGAATAAGACTGCACTGCCAGTTACAGATTAGAGACTTTATAATGTTGGTTACCATAATCCTTCAATTTTCTTGCTTTTGGACAGGAAAGCATTGTAATGTTTCTCATGACCCTCAAATCAAGAGGGGCCACAGATATAATTATGTTACCAGCCGAGAGAGATTTAAATCTGTGGAACTTGAGGGAATAAGCATTACAGTTGGCCGGGCAAAATCCTTTATGTGCAAATGCAACAAAGGCCAAATTGAAGCACAAATCCATGCACTGAAAATAGATCTGGAATTACTTGATAAGTGCGGAGCTTAGCGTTTCTTTTTGGAGTTTGGTTTTGAGCAGCAGAAACGGCTCTTTATTAGAATGTCAGCGTGTCAGAGGCCGTATTGATCTGACTGGGTCTAACTGGAGATGTTAATAAAGTTCGAGTCTCTCCATTGATTCCAGGCCTATTATCAGCCAATGTATTGGGCAGTAACTCAATGTTCAATGTCAGGCGCTGGGCTGACGTGTTGGCTTTATTGCCGTCCTTGTAAATAACCAAGTGTTACTTCACTCACACACACAACAAACAGTATGTGCTGCTCAGTTATACATTGACGGAGATGTATCTTATCTGGGATTGTTGCTATGAGACACAGAGCTTTGTGGTTTTGCGTTGATGACTGACTGCAGAAGTTATGTGAATATACAAGTGCAGTGTATGAACTCGTGGATTACTCTTAGATTCCTAAAAAAACAAAAAACAAATTTTTTCTCAGAAAGAAAACCCATTTATTTGACTTGTGGCTGTCTTCATCAGCTAATGGAGCTTGCTCAGTTTTCATGAAGCATTTTTAATAATGCAATCTAATTCATTATTTCCCTCCATTCTTTTCTAAAATATGTTTGAAAGCTTAAAGGGTTTTAAATTGCAGAGCCAGAAACTGGAAATAGGGACACAGAGAATGGAACGTCATGCAACAAAAGATCCAAAGACTAAAATTAAACCTGTAATGTTGCAGGTAAAACACATGCCCAATAATCACCCTGATTCCAAGGCACTCCTTTTAACCCCCTTTGTTTTTTATTTTGGATTTTTTTTAATTTCTGCTCCAGAATAATTTGTGTAATGCTTCCTCATTTCCTTACTTTGCTGTAAGCTAACACTAGCCTGCTAACGCTAACCTGCTAGAATTAGCCCACTAGCGTTAGCCTGTATCATCACATTGGAGCTGTATCTTAAATTCTGTCACAATATTTATTGCTGAAATTATTGCATGCTAACAGAAAAAAAGGACAATTGTCAAAGCAGGGACTTCAAAAGCAGAGATGCCCCAAGGTAGAAATTTTAGTTGACACACACATAGATTTCAACCAAATTGCAGTATAATACGTTCTGTAGAGACTTGCAACGTGATATTGGTGTTTATGCAGCCCGGCCAAGTTGCTATGCTCCAGCGTATTGGGTTCTGATGAGCCATCCCTCTTTGTGCATATTATATGAGAGCTATGGGAATCCAAATGCAACAATATTGACACTGTGCAATTAGAGTGGGGTCATTAGGTCTGCTGCTATTTTAGAGGAAGAAAAGAAGCAGTTGCATCACTGGAATCCTGCCTGGCCGGGAGAACACACACACACAAGCAAATAAACTAACTTGAACACACACACACAAACACTTCCGACCCTCCCCACCCCCACCCTCACTCACACATTCACACCCTCTGCCTGCTCCTCATCCAAACAGGAGGGGGGTGAGACAGGGTCCTCCCTCTAATTTAGAGGGGGTGGCTAATGAAACAGAAGGGGCACTGGGCGAGCAGGGATTTCTAAAGCCTGACATCGCTGGATGCCTTGACCCCAGCTCAGCTCCTCATCTTCTTGTCCTCCTTAGGCCACCATATTCTGACCCAGCAAGGCTTAAGGAGCAGTGGAGGCTTTTCAATGGACTTGATTGGATTTTTCTGTTAAAGGAGGAAAAAACATCAACATGGGAATCCGGGGCCTCTCAGCAGCTTGCCTCACAATGACAGAGAAGCTTACATGTGTGCATGCAGCAGCTATCATCTTCTCAAGGATCATATCTGAGCGACCCCTGCACGGCCCCGAGTAACCTCACATAAACTGTGCTCAGAGATGAAGCACACTTGTGCACACACAAGCCCACGGACTTCAAATATACCGTGCGCAGTCACACATTATAGATCTGGTTTAATCCCCTCAAGTCCCTGTGTTTTTAGATTTGAAAACTTGATTTCCCGCATTTTTCAGTTTATCTATGCTTGCCCACAGCTGAAAATATGTCAAGTGCGGATGTTGCTTTGAAAAAGCTTCAAATTCGAAAACATGCATATTTTAAATATACCTTCAACCCCAGAAGATCTTCAGTCACCTCAGTTTAAGGTGGACACTCAAGAGTAGTGACACCAATTCAGTATCTGACCAAATCTCTCCCTTCTGTTCAAATAATGGCCAGAAAAGTGTTTTTCAGCATAAACACATTGATGTCACAGTGAAATTGACCTTTTGGATATAACCTGGTACCACTTTATAATTGTATTCTCTTAGACATTTGTGTAAAATCTTGTTATAATTACCATAAGAAGTGTTATGAGTTAGACCCAAAAGGTAAAAGTGACCTTTACTATCAAAATCAGTTCATATATTAATTTTACTTGAAGTTCTTTTGTTTTTTTTCCACAAAAAAATGACAAGAGTTCAAATTTCTGGTTCAAAGTTAAAAATCATAGAAACAAAGAACTGGTGGAGCCTGTCAGTACCAACAGGCCTCATTGTGCCCTGTGGAGTTAAACATAAAATCAGTGCACCAGGGGAAACATTACGGCAAAATTACATCCACAAAACAGAAGGGGAAAGGGGCCACATGAAGAGGGCCTGTCACTGGGAATTTACACTCTGTAGGCTGCTTAACCTGTAGATGTCAGGCCGCTTTTTCAAAAAATGTTTATATTTATTGGATTTTTCCTTTATTTCTGTATTTATTTTTTCCTATATTATGGTGCCCTGTCTCTTTTGTGTTAGTCCGAGTTGGAGCTGAGTTAGCGTAAACAGGCCAGAAGGAGGCTCAGTTCAGGGGGAGCAGAGGGGGACATGGATGGAAGAGGGGGATCAGAGTGGGAATCAGAAGAATATGGGAGAAAGAGGGAAGGCATGCATGGATGCCGACAAGGACAGAGGCAGGAGTTCTAATTGTCTGTTAAGAAGACTTTTGTTCTCCTGCGCAGGGCTGACAGCATGTTTCTTTATGTACCCACTAAAAGGTCCAGTGTGTGCGTGTGTGTCTTTTACATGGCCGCTAACAGGTCTCGGATCACTGGTTATGAAAAGAGCGGCTGGTAGCCGTTGTGTTTCTGCTGGTGGAACTCTGCCCTTTGATTGGCTGGCTGGGGTTGTGCTGCCGCTGCGGGCAGGACGGGTTATTTTGGATGTGTGAACGGAGGCCGTGCTGGTTGTTGGGTAATCCTTTGCGACCAGAACTGGGACCCAACTGTATATTGGGGCAAAGAACGGAGCTTCTGTTGTGCACGCGCACCTCCGTTCGCCAAGCTGGTGATCAGCAGGTTTCAGCGCGGCATCAGATGATTACAGAGACGTTTCAACAGGGTTTCATACTTGAGAGCAGTTGTAGAAACTAGGGGGAAAGACTGATCAGTTGGTGATTTACTGACATCGTAATGTTCTTGTAAAAACCACTATAGTTAAAGGTGCAGCATGCGATCTGGAGACTCATTCCCAGTTGGTCAAATATGGAAGCTTTGGACTGGTGAACTTTGATGGAACACCGTATCACATAATGCAGCTTTAATCTGGATCAGAGGTTCCAAAATGTTTCCATACCAACGACCCCATATAGCAGTAGCCTCTGTCCTCCTGCTGCAAATTACATGCACATTATGAGGATAACATCGAAAATCAAACATACAGCGTCTTAATATATTTTCCTTATTTTATTGTTAATAATGATTAATCAGTCTTTTTCCTGTTTCAACATCCCTTGTCATAATACGTCTTAATATTAATCAGCAACAGACAAAATCTAACAGTTAACATAGTTTCTGATAGATTTTTTTCTCTTTTGTTAGACCTATTGATCCATTACACGCAGTGTCTTCTTTTAAAAAAAGATTTGTATTAAAAAAAACATATAACAAAGTTTCCGTGGTGCCCCCTTTGAAACACAGTGACCTGGGGAATGATTAAGTTGTTATGTGATTACAGTGTACAGAGTATATGGTTAAAGACTGGCTGGGAAACTTTAGATTTGACTTGACAAAATCAAAAAAGGTGGCAAATCAGCTTGGACTTTAATACCACTGACCTATGACTTAACTTGGGCTTAGTCTTTTGACTTTGTTAAACTTTACCTTTCCCCAAGTCATGTTATGAAAGTACCTTTTTTATAATGAAGTTCAGTTATACTTATTTTAATAAACTTGCTTTAACAACAAAATATTAATTTTATAAAGTATGTGCACTTTTTGCAAATATTCTTTTATTAAAATATCATTGCATTGGGTGAGAGAATTATGACTCCTTTAGGACCTGAGATCTACATATTACTTATTACATTACTGTCAGTTTTCAGCTGTTTTATTACTTCATGTCTCTTTCAGAGAAACTATACATTGTAATGAGAAAAAATAATTCTAGACAACAAATCCTGCTCATAAGTCTTTTTTGCCTCTGTGGGCCAGTGTACTTGGTGTTACTGTATGAGCGTTTTACCATTTGATGAATTTGGGATTGTTATCAGTTCTGATGGAGATCTGGCTATAGTGGTCACCACAAGGGCGTTGGTAGAAGCTGTGTTGGACTCAGGGGACGGAGGCGATCGATGGAGGGACTGCTGGCTGTGATCTCCTCTGCTCAGCTGAAATAATGGCGAACCACTCTGGTCTCTGAGGGAGTATTAGAGTATGTAGATAATGGCAGGCCGGCTTTTTAGCAGCTCAGTCGTGCCTTAAACAAAGAAAAGCATGCAGAACATTTTTTTTTTTCATAATAGAAAATTATCCAAACAAAAATTCTGATATCGTTTTTTTACAGAAATGTAAAAAAAAATATATAATGTCTAAAATCATGAAAATAGTTTTAGACAGCGCTTTCATTAGAATCACATGATGTCCTTTTTTCATTTACTCAACAGGGCTGTGAATAAATATTGGCAGATTGGGATTTTAGCTTCACAAACATTTCTCAAGGGCGAAGCTGGAGACAGGAGTAATCTTAGTTGGGTTTAGTTGTGTGTTCAGATATATTGTTTGTTTTCCATAATTTCCTACAAAATCCAAAGAAAGTGACTGCAAGGTGCACATTTGCTAACCTAAAACAGACCAGAGGACATTAAAACGTTACCAAAGCGTAACCGCAAAACAGTTTTACAATGTTAAATAGAATTTTGTTGATATCAAATAAAGCATTGTGCTTAAGTTTTCATAAAGTATCATGCAAACCCATTCATGAGAATATATTGGCAGAGGACTCCTACTGATGCGACTGTCCTGACAGACTGCTTACACATTACAGTGGGCGTGTACAAACACTGTGCTGCTGTCACCATCACACTCTTAAACCTCATTTGCCTTTGTCTCATCATTTCAGTATCAGTCCAAGAAACAAATACATTTAAAAAAAAATCCCATTTGAAAAAGTCTCTAAATTACGACTCATTATGACTTCTTTATGACATGAAAACCAAAATGTAAGACTTCAGTTTGTAACATTTGGTAAAAGAGTCTCCTTAAAGAAAATAGAAGATGATAAAAGTCCTACTAGTAGTAACTGTGTGTGTGTGTGTGTGTTTATTGTGTACAAGTAAGCAGTGTCTCTATGGGTGTGTCCATTAGGTGAGCCAAGCATATGTCACAGCTCAGTCAGACGGGCTTCTGTCTCAATACAATCCCTACAGCTGGCATTCACAGGGGAATGCGCGCACACACACACACACACACACACACAGGAAAGGATGAATAAAGCTGTCCTTCATGGGGCCATTTAGTGCAGAAATTGTTCAATGTACTTTCATTTGTGCTGCAGCACAGTAGTGTCACTACTATGGACGGGGACTGCAGCACAATGTATTCAAGCCACTTAAAAAGGACCATCTAAAAAAATCAGTATCAGTTTAAAAATACGCTATATTAGTAATATTTTCATCCCTTTACCTCTCTGCCTTAGCAAAGCTAACTGTGACTAAGCTAGTGCTAGGGTTCACAGCTGACTGTGGCAACCTACGCCATTGCCCTTCACGAAGACCAAGTGGCTATTTCCATTTCAAACCCCCAGTAAAAGATGCCCATGGAGTCTGCTTTTAATTTCCAACCTGAGTTTATAAAATTACGTGAAATGACCACGTTTGTTTCAACAGCGAAGTACGTAGTGGCGGCACGTAATGTGTGTAAAATATGTATTACAGCATGTAAACAATG
Organism: Serranus cabrilla; assembly: GCA_903364295.1. Taxonomy (NCBI): domain Eukaryota; kingdom Metazoa; phylum Chordata; class Actinopteri; order Perciformes; family Serranidae; genus Serranus; species Serranus cabrilla. The sequence continues at coordinate 74,770 of CAFUXE010001280.1, forward strand.
ACAATGTGAAGTCTGTGAATCAGTGGAGTGTTCTAAAAAATAGCACACACATCATTATACATAGCGGTACAGTTTGCGGTTGTAAAATAGACTGCAGTTTTGGGAAATTTATGCTGCAAAACCACTGGCCTAGATTTAGCACAATGCCAAAAATGCAGGAAAGTTATGCAAACAACAAAGTTCCGCAAAAAAAAATAAAGCTACTTGCACATGCGCAAGCCACAGAAGTCACGTAAAAAACATTAGTTAGGTAAAAAGTCCCCTCTGTCTCCTCCTTTCAGTCTGTATCTCTCACTATCAATAAAAGCTGTAAAATGGCCAAAAAATATATTTATATGGGACACAAACCCTGTTCCCCTGAGTGAAAGTCTGCCATTTGTTCAACTGTAATTTCCTGTAATTAGCTGTTCAATACATGAAGTGTAAGGCTACGTTCAGGCTGCAAACAAATCCAATTTGTTTCTCAAATCAGATCTTTAAGACAGACCTACGCACTTGCAAGTGATCAGATGGGATTTGTATATCCAGACATCATCAGCGTATCCACATGGGTTACCGTTGTCATGGAGAAGGCACCAGTAGCTATAGCTAGGATGATGCTGCTTTCCAATGCAGATGCACAAGCTAGCTCACTACGGGGGGGATTATTGTTCCATTTGCAGGTAGTCTGATGGGAATATTAGATGAAGATAGGTGGCTTGTAAATTTTAAAATTCTGATTTCAGCAGCCAAAGCGACTGAACTGAGATTCATCTGTAGAAATCCGATTGAAATCACATTTCAAATCAGCTTCAAATGTGGATTGGATCCAATTAGCAAAAACTGCACTTAATGTGTGTTTTTACTGTCCAGACTTTCTTAAATCAATCTGGATACATTGTGGATATTTCAAAAGATGGATTTAGGTCGGCAGCCAAAAGACGGATTTGGGTTGGCGGCTGAAGACAGCCTCAAAATTCTTTGGCAAACATACTTATGTGGGATATTTGTTTCATTGATTCTACTCAAACTGTGCAAACTCAAGAAGTACTTTGGAAAAATTAAATGTTAACTCTTGATTTTTTCGGTTTTATTGAACTTCCAGAAAGACACACAACAACTCAGCCTGGTAGCCAACGCTTTGTTTTCTCCTCTCTGGTCGAAGCATGAGGGGTTTTGTGGGCGTTTCCATAAATATCAACTGTTTCTACAAAGCACTGAGTGATAGACACCCCAACTGACAGCCCAAATGTGTCACTGTGTGTGTTCACTCTTGTGTAGTTTGGTATCTCTATATGTGTGTGTCCTATTAAGAGCCAATGAGATGAGAGCCCCAGGGGCCGGCTGAAGGGACGTGGCCATCAGTCTCTGGCTACTTGCTGCTGTCTGGACTAGAGTCGGGAAAAGGGGGAGAGCAGAGGGAGCATATGGTGATTTTGGGGGGTAGTGAACCACATTTGGGTTGAAATGTGGACGTGGGGATGACATTGGACGGCCTTATTGAGTATTGAATAACGCCTGGAGCTATTAATAACACGAGGGTGTCAGAACAATGAGCTCAGGAAGCTGATTTAAGGATACTGATAGTTTTGGAAACAATCCAAAATCCTGATTTGCCCTGAAATGAAATGAATCAACCAACCAATCCAGACATGAGTGGATTTTTAAGTCAGATTCACTCATCAACACATGTAGGAGGACTCCTGATGCCCAAATTTGATGAAAGGTAGTTAAATGTATTAGGATTATGGGTCAAAGGGGGCGCTAATCTAGTGGTGGGAGATACAAGAGGGAAAACTTAATCCCTCGTTCAGCCATGCTTGATATATTCTGATTAAACATACCCCACTTCTGTGATCTGACACGCGGACTAACGTCCAGGGTGTTTTGCATTGTGTTCTAGGCTCTTGGCAGAAAAACACTGTCAGATGGAAAACTAACGGGTCACTTGAAGCAAATAAATGAATGATAATGAGTGTGAACAAAAGTCCTATTGTTTAACTTTGAGCAGTCCTAAATGTTAAATCACTCTAAATCCACCACAAAACCCATTTTTTTATTGTAATCAAATAAAAGCCAGCATAATTATTCCAACAAATCCATACGAGTGGTTTTAAGGATTAATTTTATTTCATTGTGAGCCGTGAAATTAGAAAATAAATAGAATTCGCACCAATAATTCACACATTAAATGTCAAGAATGTCTATGGAGCTTAAAATGAGCTCGTGAAATTCAGATTGTAGATTTTTACGAGAAGTCCCTTTTCCATGACAACAGCTTTTTATAAAAGGTGAAACAGGAAACTAGATGGGATTACTCCCATATTGCTATACTCTCTCGCTGTCTTTAATCCCCTTGCAAAGAGTATCCCTGTACAAACCCTGGATAACAGATTTTTCTGGGATAACGTCCATGTCGTTACATAGTCTCCCTCCTCTCAGAGGCCGAGGGAGCAATAATCCGTCTCTCTTTACAACAGGGATGTTAAACAATGCTAACAGATGTGTCTGGAAGCCTGCGGAAATGAGGACAGGCTTTCCAGCAGGTAGTCTTAATCTCTCGTTTTTTTTTTCCTGATCTGTTGCGGCCTCTGCCCCACACACACGCACACTTCCCCTGTCTCTGCGCTCTCTGCCTCCAGGTCCCGGGACATTAACCTGTTGGCGGTTAGAGTCCAGTGGTGCGACTCGGTGAGATGCCGGTGAGCATCCATGCATGTGTGTACAATCGCTCTGAGAGTAATAATGCTTTTTAATGGCAGAAAACTGTGCGGAAAAACAGATCACACGATTGGTTCTCCTTGTAAAAGCCCAATCAATATGGAATGTGAGGTGTTCATGCTTCAGCTGACTGCAGACGGGTCAATATCAAAAATGCATCAAGACCCGGAGAGAGGCTCTCTGCAATTACAATTCATTATTATTCCATTAGGATCCATCGAGAAACACTTCTGTCGATACAGAGAGTTGTGCAGCACCTGCAGGCTCGTTCAAGCTTCTCAACAAACTGTAAATGTCGCCCGTCCTTCCATGCGAAAAGCCTTCATCCCTTCCACTGTGTTAATCTTGTAACTTAAAGGGGTTAGAGGGTGTGGCTCAGCTGATTAGCCCGACTCTGCCGCACTGTGGGGATGTAGCCATAGCTGATAGTGGTGTTGGCACCAGCAGCAGGGCATTAGGGCAGATTAGGGTCGGCCAAGCAGTACTTTAGTACTTTTTTCAAGTATCTGTACTTGAAAATTGTCTTTTTGGGGAAAGTGCATGCATGAAAATTGCTCTTAGTACAAGCACGGGTGCTAGTATTTTTATGTGCCGCAGTCCTGCCTGTGGTTTGTCCCAGTGCTGTTGCCATAACCCAGCAGAAGCTGTACAATCAAGGCCAAACACTAGACCGTTTCTATAAATTAAAGACAGAACAGTTGCAGGTGAGTGTGAATGGAAACTTATCGGAAACAATGGACAGAATAGATATTATATCTAAAAGACCAAACAGTTTATAGATTTCATTAAAGTCTCAATGTGCTCATCTCAAGGTAGACACAGTCTGGAGCATTCTCAGAATGCTGTGATCATAATATTCCATTAAAACAGCTGAAACTATAGAAAAAAATCCCTGCGGCGAGAGTCTGCTCTATTAACACAACAAGGACTAATGATGAAATAATTGCCACAGCAAACAGGTAATTAAACCATGTGGTGCACCCAAAAGAAGTGGATAGGAAAGCACTCAATGAAATCCACATGAATAAGATCACTGTGGATCAATTAATTTATCAAAGAAATAGAATTAACTAATACAATTTTGTTCATTGTGCAAAGTGAATATACTAAGGATTATCAAATAAACAATTAATTTTATATTCTGTGCCAGGAGAGTTAATTGTAGTGATTGTATTATCCTTTTTATCTAACCAAGTTAGCACTTAATTTCATGCATGTTGGCAACAATCAACAAGATTCTTGAGCTTTCCTCTCAGACACCAGAAAATCCTCTCTGGGTGGGACGGGGTAGAGGCCGACTCTGTGTTGACTGTGGCCACAATCCAAAATCCTGATCTACACCCGAATGTAGTTGTGAATGGGAGAAGGAACCTAGCAGTGAAATAAAAGCACTGACAAAGCACTTTCTAACAACCACCACTGCTAGCCTCAAAACCAACGTTAGCATGTGTCCATGTGGAAACATTGGACACTTTAGTGCTAACTTTTACACTAACAATTAGCTAAATCAAACCACAAAAACTTCTTCATCAAAAATTACAAACTCCAAAACTGGGGAGTGGCGAGAAATAGCCAGCTACAAATACAGGTTTATCTGACGTTAGCATGATGCTACATGCAGCAGTGTTTGTAAAGCTAACACTGCAGTAATGTACCTGGAGCAGATGACCATATAAGGAAATCCTGTGTAAACCGACCTCAGTTTTTGAGCCAACAGTGGAAAAATGTTGGAAACGAAGTGCTCAGAATGTTGGGAAATCTTACTTCATCATAATTTATCTCATTACTTTAGACTTATATTATAGAAAGTAAGGTAAAATTAATATGACCTCTTTCATAAAAGGGTTAAATCAGACTTCCAATAGAGAAATGAATGTAATAATTCTGTAGGTTTGAAAAGCTCACGAATATAACCTGGCCACAGCCTTCAGACTTACTTAATTGAAACAGCTCAAAGGATCATTGGACCATGACCTGTATTTTACAACTACACAATAACCTCAGTGCAGCGACAACATTGAGGGGTCAAAGAAGCACCTCGCTCATTAAAACCAAAGCCATATACACATGAAAAGGCCTGCGGGCTTACACAAAGGAATTGCTCAAACATACACACACACAAACACACTCACGCACATGCATGCGTGCACACACACAAGCAAAGCCCCCTCCAAAGCAGCATAAGTAGAGCTTATCCCTTCTTGGAGTGCTCTGATCTGATCTGGCACCTCTCATCCCTGTTCACCCTATGGGTCAAATGCACACTCACACACACACACAGTCACTCATCTTCAGGGCACTGTGTGGTTTCTCTGCCAGCGTGTGAATCAATGACAGGTGGAGAAGGTGCTGGGGGAGCAGGAGGTGCAGGCCTCTGATCTGGGTGTGGCTCTGGCAAGACTCGGTCACCCGACAGGCCTCCAATCCAGGGACGCAAGTGGGACATCAAGACTCTTCAAGGGAGCCGTAGACTGTAATTAGGCCACTACTACACCACCTATTCATTCTGGATCCGGCTGAACAGAAGCTTAAATGACGTTACATCTCTCTCTCTCAAACCCAACCGGTCAAAGCAGATGGCCCACCACCCAGAGTCCGGTACCCCTCAAGGATTCTTCCACCACACTGTCTCTTTAGCACTTTAAAACCCTACATTTTAAAATGATATGGGATAACACATTTTGGACATGTTGCTCCGATTCAGACCATCTGGTTGGACCGACCAAAACATGCTAATAAATATTTCAGCAGTAAACGGACAGTGTGTCAGTCATTGTTTTCAGGTCTTTAATATGAAATACAGTAAAACTTGTACCTTCTATAATGTAGCCAAATATAATTTTTACATACCTTTTTAATTAGGGCAAGACTCACAGATTAACAGGGAATGGACAAATTTGATTTAATTTCAAGAATGATACAAAAGTGAGCATGAAGGATTAGGTCTATATAGCCACCACATAGGGCTTACTTTGGTAACCAATATTTTATGAGTTAGGTCTATACGGCACTGTTATAGCTATTGGAAAAATGTGGTTGATATATAGGTTAAAACAAAAAGAAATAACCAAATTATAAACAACTAGAAAAGCACTCAGAGCGCAGACCTCCGCCAAGGCAGCTCAGCCCGACCCGCCCCCTAGCAAGTGAGCAAGTGCTTAAGAAAGTGTCAGACAGCGAGTGTTGTAAACCAGTGATAGCATCTACGGATCACCCCCAAAATTAAATCATTTGTTCCTGGTATCATTGCAGAAATTTCCTGAAGATTTCATCCAAATTCGTCCATGAGTTCTCGAGTTATGTTGCTAACAGACAGACGAACAAACTCCGGCGAAAACATAACCTCCTTGGCAGAGGTAATTAAACTACTGAAGCCACTTAGCCTCAACCTATATTTTGGGCTCTGGAAGGTTAGCCCATGTTTGCAGTTAGCAGCCACTTAGTTAACACACCCTCTAGTGGCTGTAATAAATAAATATGGAAATTATGGAAAGTATAAAGAACATGGTCCACTTGTGTGGTGTATAGTTCAAACATCACAGTGCTTTGAGCCAGCTTACTGGTGTTGGTGTGCTAAAGTAAATGTTTAAAGTTAAACATTCCTACAAGGTTGGTATCGATGCCAGTGTGGCGAGAGGCGTAAAGGAGTGTTTTTAAAGTTAGATATGGGGGGACAACAGACAACGCCACCTGGGGACTTGCACCCCAGGATTTAAGAAACAGGAAAATAAACTAGTAGAATGCAAAATATAATAAGGACACAGGTTCATGACTGAGGAGGCAGAGACAGTAGATAAAGCAAAAATACTTTTATTGCAATAAGTTAGAGGAAAGAACAGGATATCAACCACCAAATACAACAAAGGTCTACTTTATTAACAGATTTTAAAAGGCCAGCTGAGACAATACTAAAATACTAATGGAAAACTAAAAGCAGTGGGCTTGGACCCCAGTGGGAGGCAGACTACTAGGTCAGTATCCCCTCTTCCTGATCTGGGGTGTAACACTACAAAAGAAAACAAATACAAACATGCACTAAAAGTGCCCCAGCATCTACTTGCATGCAGAGGAAAAGGTGCCTCCACCTGAGGACACGCAGGCCGCACTGCAAATCAAAAGAAACAAAGAAAATAACCAAACCAACAACCCAA
>CAFUXE010001280.1:98987-115609 GCA_903364295.1 Serranus cabrilla
CGTTACTTTGTAACCGTGGAGACGCCAGCACGAGTCCATGCCATGTCCCAGGATGTGAAGCTGATCGTGGTTGTCCGAGACCCCGTAACCAGAGCCATATCCGACTACACACAGATCATCTCCAAGACCCCCGACATCCCTCCCTTTGAGAGCCTGGCCTTCAAAAACCGCACCACAGGTACTGATCCAACAGAAAGCGCATCCTACTGATCAGCACAGATACTGAGTTATCAGACTGATAGCATGAGACACATCGTCAACCTTAGGAAACAACCTTTCTCAGACTCTGAATGCCCCATGACTGTCAGACTTTAAAACCCCTGGACTAGGCCCTTAGTATCTGTCTTTGAAAACCCCTGGACTAAGACCTCAATATCAGACTTCGAAACCTTATGGACTAAGCCCACTTATGTCAGACATTGAGAACCCTGGACTAGGCCCTCTTGTGTCCGATTTTGGAAACCCCTATACTAGGTCCCCTCGTGTCAGACCCCCTGTACTAGGCTAACAGTGAACTAATTATACCTTCAATGTAAAAGCTGGATGAGTAAGAAGGAAACATCTCTGTCTTGTCTCTAGGTCAGATCGACTCTCTGTGGAGCCCGCTGTGGATCGGCCTGTACGCCCAGCACCTGGAGCGCTGGCTGGCTTGGTTCCCCAGGACTCAGATCCATCTGGTCAGCGGAGAGAGGCTCATCTCAGACCCGGCTGGAGAACTGGGCAAAGTCCAGGACTTTCTGGGTCTCCAGAGGATCGTCACGGACAAGCACTTCTACTTCAACAAAACGAAAGGCTTCCCCTGCCTGAAGAAGCCGGAGGGCAGCAGTAAACCTCACTGCCTGGGGAAGACCAAAGGGAGGACGCACGCCTCCATTGACCCAGAGGTGATGCAGAGACTGAGGGATTTCTACAAGCCACATAACCAGCGCTTCTATCAGATGGCGGGCCAGGACTTTGGATGGCAGTGAGCCTTTGATTATGTGCAACCAGAGTCTTTTGTTGGCATCACACTGCTCTGGGTAGAAGCGCGAGCAATTCTTCCATCTCACTGAAACAGATGGAGTGCATAAGATTCAGAGAACAGAGCCAATTATTCGCTTCTGACCAGCAGAGGGACATCTCAGAGACCTAATCATGAAAAACCAGTGTCAATACATTTACCCACATCAATCATTCATCTTGTACAAGTGTTTGGAAGACAGCTGTGTCATTTTATCTATTATAGATGTTCAGTAAAAGATGTACTTTTGTGGTATTAACCGAAGGTGTCCCCTCGCACCTTTCTCATTTGACAGTGGTCGCTCTAGGTTACAACTGTAAAAAGTTGAATGTTGAAGAAAACAGTGTAGCTTTTAGTGTCTCTGGTTTGCAGTTTAATCCTGATGCTCTAGTTGGTAGGCTGTAGCGGCACAATGAACCCAGAACAGGTGCATTTTCACACAATTTCCATAACTTTCTTTTTCTGACTGTTTGCTCTTCAGTCTCAGTGGTTAAGAATTTAAGGGCAATCAATGCATACATATTGGATATCGTCCTCCAAGCATTGTTCTCTAAAAAGGGAGGATGAATCTTTTATGTGGCGAGCAGCGGAGGGGTGAGAAAGAGAATCTTTATATGAGCTGAGATTGGATGAGTGGTTTTGTATTCTTAAATAATGAATGTGGATAAATGGATGTAGCGGAACTGGTGTGGATCACTTGCTTCCTTGCCTATTGGCACATTTATGTGCTTGGCTTCGGTTTGCATCCGACTGCAAAACTACCCTACTGTACCCTGAGAGAAGTAAAGGGACCTCCTGGAGGACAACCAAAACAAGACCAGGTCAAATCAATGAGAAGTCAACCTACTGTATCAACGGCCATTTCTCTGAGCGTCATGTATGAAGCTTCCGGGCTTCGCAGTGTTACTGTGAGAAGGCCTGCTTACAGGGTCTGTTTTCAGTTTGCATGTATTTGCACTAGTTTGAAAGCATAAAAATAAAACTATTTTTAAGCAAAGGATTTGAAGTTGAGTGCTTTAATCCTGTTTTGTTTTTTTGTTAACCAAAACTTTGACAACATTTTTTCCATGATGAATATTAGACAATAATAATATAGCATCAAGGTCATTTTAACACTGTGGTGACATCGACATGCAATGATGACACTAAAATGCAGTTTAAATCATTTAAAACTGCCAAAACGGATCCTACCACCTTCTCTCTCTCTCTCTCTCTCACACACACACACACATACACACTGTTTACTGTGCTAATGCTATTAGCAAACACTGGTTTAAATAGACTAAACATTTAGACTAAAATGTGACTTTTTGTCAAAAACTGGAATGAACTGTTTTTTGCATTGACTAAAACTAGTCTGAAGGATAAAAATGACTCAAATGTGTCCAAAAATAAGAAGCATTTTCATTTAAAGACTAAATTTAAAACAGTCACAAAACATTGGTAGGGTCTACAAACTGTCTTGTTGATGAGTTGCAAAATTGTGGTCCTGTAATAAGGCCAATTAATTTGAAGAATTTTAATACATTTCTGAGTTATACTGTTGTTCGGTATACGTGATATTACTCTTAAAGGGTTCAATTACAATTAAACGTTTTAAACACATTCCAGTGCGTATACATACTGCTGCGTTAAAGATGAAAACCAGTTATTTTCATCAGGAAAACTGAAAGCTGCTGGGTTAAAGAGAACCTTGAGACCTTGTGCTAATATCGGAGTAAGACAACACTGCCATCTTGTGGATAATAAAGGAAGCGTATGGTGTAATAAAAAGCCCAGCAGAAAACACGGTAAAGAAAAGTGTTACTTTATTATAATGTTCCCTCCTTTAAATAGTATCTTTTCATATAAATGTATTCTTATTAATATATTAGGTTGCAATAATTATCCACACAAATTTAAATAAAGAACACTACACAAGAAGTGCCACTGTAAGTAAGTCTGACATACACAAAAACACAACAATCCATGCGTCAGCATATATTGCAACCCAGAGCAATAAAATTTAACCTGAACCAGAATAATATTTAAAGACATACTATGCAGGAATTCTCACTTACTGTTTGTAAACATAACATTCAAACCTGGCCCCTCCAACTCCTCAGTTCAAAGAAAATAAAAAAAAAACCTCAGATTCACTTTCATTTTGGAACAAGCTTTGTCAGCTTGGAAGTTTGCCTCGCTCTGTCTTTTTCTGTGCTGTGTGCGCTATTTTCATAGATCTGTATCCAAAGAATAACGCCCAGCAACATTGTGAATATAGCCAGAAATGAAAATAAAAGAAAATACGGGCAGAGTAGCTCTCCGTATTCACATTTTCAGGAAAATCCTGCATAGTATACATTTAAGTTGTCTACAATACATTTCACGTTGAATTGATCAAATCAATAAAATACATAATATATAATATACATTTTCCAAAGCACTTAAAACAACTGTTAATAACACCAATCCTGGTTTGTGTTTTCCATTAATAAATTCCTCTGAATACATAAGAAAACTACCCCATCAAGTACATATTACACACAGAGCTTCAAAAGAGGCGCGCTCCTCTCTCTGATGAGCGGTTTTGGCAGTTTGCACAGACAGCTACATGTTTTCCCTAAAGCAGTTTTTTTGTTGGAGAAACAGCGCGTGACAACACGGAGCGTGCTGTTTGATCGGAGGCATGCTTCTGTAAGTAAAGGCACTCAGCATGGCCTGTAGGCTTTCCTCAGTCTTTACGTGCTCACCTATAATCCTGTGTGGGAGAAGCAGCAGTCCTCTGGTCCGGCTTCTGTTACTTCCCTTGTTCCTAATTAACACCAACGATTAACACCTGGTGAGGTGCGTTTGAAGCTACTTGATGGTATTTGGTTCACATATTGGGTGGGAGGCAGTGTATGATCACTCCAATATACATCATGTGGACCATATTGGAATCAATATGTGGAGCTCCTCATCACTGGTCTGTCCAGCCGTGTGTATTTATAGCTGCAGGAGCCACATATTTACGGAGATACAGCAACTTTTGTACATTTTCCTCAATGAATAAAATCCAAAGAAAGCTTGAGAGTCATTAGAGTGTGCTAGTTGTAAATGGAAGAGTGTCGGCTGACGATCAGACGACCGTCCTCTCCACTGAGCTCCACTTGCTTCACTCTCCGTTTCACTCTCAGGGTTCAGCAGTGACCCTTCATAGCAGTATTGCTTAGGCAGAGGTATACTGTAAGTTCACACCGACGAACACATCTATAGAGTTGATGTGGTGGTGTGCAGTTCAGCACTGGTCCTTAAAGGTGCAACATGTAACATTTCGGCATCAGTACATCATCACCACATCAATTCGGAAACATTAGTATAGTTAAGGTAAACAACTGAGACCATCGCTGCCGAACAGACCGCAAACCTTCATCTTGCAATTTAAACTTAATGTGATTGGCTGCGGTGATTGGTCAGATTTTAAACTATAGGTTATCAGATATAAATGCCTTAACACGTGAATGTGTTTGTTCTGTGTTCCTACTAGGCTACTGTAATCTAGCAAGCTAACATGTTGCTAGCTAGTAAACTACTCTTGTAACCTTGCTATCTAACAAGGTAAGCTAGTAAACCAATCTCCTAACCTTGCTAGCTTACGTGAGTGAAAAATAGAAACCTCGTTTAGTACTGACCAAGCATGTTTGAGTGAGTTTTTGTTGACTACACAGTCCATGTGGAGAGAAAAAGAGAAAGAACTGGTCAAAATTTAATCTTGGAAACCATTAGCTATCATCTGACAAGGATTTAAGTTTTTATTAGCTTAGCTAACTAAGCTAAACTCTTCTGGATATTTATCAGATGTCTGCTAGCTACACCCGACCCACAAAAATAATGTCCCCAGAGACTTAATCGTCAGTGGACCAATAGCAAACAAACAGGCTATTTCATTCAATTACAGTTATTAAATATTAAGATCGTCCACTTGTGTAACTGTAAATTTAAAAATAAAGTAGTTAAAGTAGTTTATCACATTGTAAATTTGAGTAATAGTATATTGCATAAATATAAGGTTAGCATAGCCTCCAACACCTAATCAAAGGTAATCAAAAGTGGCAGAGTTCCTTATTACTGCTGTGAAATTTCTATCCACCTGTAAAGAAATGCATTTCCTTACGTTGAGCACCTGGGGGCTATTCCACATACAATATTGAATTCTGAAAAATAAAACAAAAATTGAGGTGTAAGACTGAATCATAATGGTCAGGATCTGTTTGAATATGAGGCAGCTAGAAACACAACTCCATATAAATGGTAATGTTGCTCTGAATAATAGATATTTAAACTGTTTGTTCACACGTTATAGTTTGTCAGTGTGGGTAAAAGTCAGCTTATCGTGGAGTTATTAAGCACCAGAGTTTTACCCATGGTCTCATGTTGTTTACAGTAATCATATTAATGTACCACATTTAACATGAGGATGACCTGCTGGTGTTTCAAAATGCTACACGCTGCTCCTCTAGCAGTACTCCTCTCCCTGTGGGTCGGGCAGGTCATTTAGGTCCAGGAAGATGGAAGTGTTGGACAGTTTGCGACCGTTGGTCGACAGATCCAGCAGCTCCTCGGCAGTGCTCGGCACGGAGCTGATGTACATGTCCCACACCTGCTCCGGAGAGTCCAACTCCAGCAGCTTCTGCTTGATCTTCAGGTTCTTCTCAATGTTCCTGCGCTTGTGCTTAAACTCCAGGATAGTTTTGGTGTAGCGGTTGATGGTGGTGACTGAGGACGCCATGCAGGCTGTAAATGAGCTCCACGCCAAACTGAAGGAAAGAGACACAAACAGCATATATATACCCCAAATAATGTATTCACTTAGAGGGGCGCAAAAAGGTGACAAAGGTTAGTTAAATGTGTTTTTTCTGTGCTTCTGTGATTTTCAGTGATCGAAGCCTTTGTCACCTTCTCAAGGGACATAATTAACAATATAATGTAACTACATCATAAGTAATATCAGCACATTTGAGCTAAATGTCGACACTGCTAACGTTAATGTTTGGTTAGTTGGCACTTAGTTAGTAACATTAAACAAGGTGGAATTTGGAATATCTGCTACAGCTAACATAAGACCCCATTAAAATAACATTAACAACAAACATTACATTCAAATTATGATGCCGGAAAACAAATTATAACAAATTTGGTTATACATAAACCACACAAAACAGCAATTTTTCCATGAGATGACAAGTTTGCATCCCTGTAATTGCTAAAGATGTAACAGATGTGGGACTACACATTGTTCCTTCTTTCCATTGTTACAAAGAAAGAAAAAAAATGTGTCATCCACTGGTACCACAGTCTTTGCTGCAAATGCTATTAACTTACATGTATGACCAGCTGTAGTCCCATGTTTGGGGTTTCCAGTCCTCTGGACCCAGACTAACAGTCAGCTGGAACGCTGTGGTGAACATCATGTGGGCCACCATGCCCAGCAGACCTGCCAGACAGATGGGACAGAAACAGAGAAGGAGAAAGAGGAGGTTGTTTGGCAAGGGTGTGATTTACTGAGACCAATCAGTGCACGTCCCTTCAGTCACCACTTGGTGGCAGTGTTATACTACGTTAGACTGAATACCCAGCGAAACAGCTCAGTAAACCTCCCGTCTGCCTTCTGTGAGTGCCATGGAAGACATGGACACATTTATCAAGATATGTACCACATTTCCTACTTTATACAAAGCCGAGCTCCCATTTCTGATAGGTACTAATACGTTTTTCTCTTTTGTGTAACCTTTGTCGCATACTGTTGCGTAACACAACATTCACATCTGGCCCCTAGTCTTAGGCTTATAAATATTGTGCATATTTGAGTCTATACATTTTTTTTTTTTTGCCTTTTTGAAGTCCCTTTTGGCATTTTTGCCTCTACTGAACAGGTGAAGATGTAACAAAGGTCCCACTGTTAGAATCCAACTGGGGATGTTGAGGTTACCAATCAGCTACCAATAGCATACTAACATAGCAGTGTAGTGCAGAGTGTTTTTACATTGTGTTGCTTACCTAAGTAAAGGATCTGATTGCTTCCCCCCAACTGCTGTTTGCAAGCTAAAGTGAGAAACAGTCAGTGACACATCCAATTTGTAGCTGAGTCTGAGGCTTCCTGTTTGGACCTGATGCCATCAGCTGACCATGATCAGACAACCACATCAACACAGAAAAATCTGTCCACCTTTGATATGGTAAAAGAAGGCACAACAGTGAGTCTACATCTAATACTGCACATGAAACTTTTGATAATATGATAACTGATGTAATATTTATCTCTTCCATTAGCTGAGCCCCCTGGTGAGGCATGCCTCCCACTTTGAAAACCTCCAGTTAAGAACATTCTCTTAAAATTAGGACAATTTTGCAGTACATTTCCGTCAGTGTACAACAATGAAGATGCATCATTTACTCCTGCCTGCATGCCAAGCCTCTGCCGATGACTTACAAAGAGGATCAACTGGTGCAACAGAAGATACAAAGGGATACATATGGCCATCATCCAATCTCTGTGTTTTTGTTTGTGAGATAAAACAAGTCAAAGAGAGAGAGGCAGAACTGACAGACTGATAAGCTCCATCCCCTGTAGTTTCTGTTGCTTCGCATGCCAAACTCTCTGTTCCAGCACAGTGCATATGCAGTTTACAGTGATCACTCAAAGTTCATAGTAATGTCTGAAACAATTGAGGGAGACTAAATCAATACCACTGGCTGACAGATGTTGCAAATAGATTATATCATCTATAGTTAGCTTTTGTTGGGCAATTATCAAAGGCTATCTCCATGGTGTTGCAAAAAAAGAGAAAATTCTGACATTTTGCGAAACCAGAAACTTGAAAACTTCTGTTAAATGTGCACATGATAGGAGGAATTGGACACAGGCTGAGATCCTCTCTGCAGGCTTTACATGATGAGCTGGATGACCTTATTGCCCGCATCAGTTTCCAACATGATATCGGGAACTGTTATGTCCTTTTTTTCACCCAAACATGGCTATATACAGGAATACCAGGCAGAGCCATTCAATCAGGTGACTCTTTTTCTGGCTGAAAGAACAGGCGATCAGTAAGTAGCAGCAATCGGCATTGTATGCTAGGTTCATCTTTGAGTCCAAATGGACATTTGTACCAATTATGACAAAAATTCCCTCCAAATGTTCCTGAAATATCGTGTTTATGGGATTGGGACAACGGGTTTGGTCGTAGTTCAGCGACCTTGACCTTTAACCCCGAAAATGTAATTAGTACATCCTTGAGTCCAAGTGGTTCTTGACTGACGACAAGGCATCAGAAATATATCTTATTTGCCTCGGTATGTGTATCTCTTTCAATGCAAATCCTGTACAGTTTAAGTGACTATAAAAAAGCTTTGTAAAGCCAAACATGGCTAGATTCAAGAATACCGGAGGAGGAAGTGTTTGCTTTATGGTGGATAATACAAAAATTGAAGGAGCTGAAGGGCTCGTGGATTTCATAATACATTTTCATGTAGAGATATCAAAAACATGGCAGGCCTGCTGTTAATGATGCTACAGATTAGCTGCTTTAAGAATACTGCAGCTGTTCTGTCTGTGCATCTTCCTCTCCTCCAATCAGTGCTGCCACTGTTCTTTTCCAAGTACACTTCTCCTTGTCTCATCTTCTTTTTCAGCTCTTGACTGTTTTTTTCCACTCTGATTCATTTATTTTTTTCTTTGTGTCTGCTTTTTTTTTTTCTTCTGCTGTGTGCCAGATTTTGTCATTCGAAGCACAGGCTCTGACTCTCTTAGCACCGGACTTCTCAATGCCTATAAAATAGAGCAGGAATAAAAACCAAGATGTGTAGCCAACCAATCCGATTACCACATAAGCCTCCCAAATCCCTGGATGGAACAAGAGCGCACCAGATTCAGCACCAAACACCTAAATTCCCATCTCATCCCTATCAGTGCTCATGTTTATTCCTAAAGATGTCCCAGTGCAATATTATCATAATGTTATGCAGATCAGAGGCAGCTTTGTGTCAGGATGAGTGGAACAAATCTAAGATCTGAGTCTTGGCACGTTCTGTGATGTGAAAATTATGCGTGCCCTGCTCACATAAGGTCAGACAGGTTAGTACGTACAAAGTCTTAAGTGTCAATCCAGGTTGTTTATTTTTAGTACCAAAGCACTTAACAAGGACATACTGTACAGCAGCATAGTCTTCTTGTTCCATAGCCTGTTCAGCTTTATTACAGAGAAAGCAGTTGTGTCATCAGGAAATATTGTCAAGCCCCACAATGACCACTAGAGGGCAGTACGGTTCACTGTGTGTGAAAGGATGAATAAATTAACAAATATGAGCAAGGTTTTCAATTGAGCTATGATTAATTTATGAAAACATACCACAGCCTTGCCTGTCCATCTTGTTACTTTTTCTCTTTTTCATTTTTTGAAGGCATGTTATCCACAAGCCTTCATAATACTGAAAAATAGATGTTTGTTAAGATTTACTAACAGTATAAAGGGAAGTTGAGACTATATTTCCCAATCTGTGATCAGAACCACAACATAGGGCCTCAAAACAAATCTGATATATCCTGATCAACAAGATAATAAGAGCAGAAAAACAGATTCTTGCTACATTCATATACTAGAATTACAGACTTGCCATCATATGCAGTGTTCATCCTTGAGTCCAAATGCACGTTTGTACCAACTTTGAACAAATTTCTGAGATATCACGTTCATAAGAATGGGATGGTGGGTTTGGTCACAGTGGTGTGATCTTGACCTTTGATCATTCAAATCGAATTTGTTCATCCTTGAGTCCAAGTGTATGTTTATGCAATTATGTTTATAAATTCCCTCCAGGCTTTCCTGAGATAAAGTGTTGACAGGCTGGGACAGAAAAAAAGCCAGAGTGACTTTGACCCTTGATTTTCAAAATCTAATAGGTTCATCCTTGAGTCCAGATGCACGTTTGTGCCAAATTTGAAGCAATTCTCTTCAGGCATTTCTGAGATATCGCCTTCTTGGTAATGGGAAGGACAGGCAACCTGACTGCATATTTCCAGAGGCATAAAATAACATTGGAAAAAATCCTTCAACTGGTCACAGATACACACGACTGATAACAAAGAAACAGACATTATCTGCCAAAGTATTTATGACTCTTTTAGTCTTCTTACCTAGACCTTTTACAGCACCAGCCTCTACTTCTCTCCCTCTCATTTTACAACATACCTTGCAAGTAAGATGATTCTTTAAGTTGTCTACCATTGCCCTGTTTATTTTTGAAATACATTTGAGGGAGTTGTTTTTTCAATAAAGCATTAAAACTAAAAAAGAAATATGCCTTGGCTTGTTTTTAAGACCCCTTTACACTGTTTTCCATTTGACGATATATAGTTCATTTTCATTATTCCAAGCAAAAAACATGCAATACTGTACAGCTTAGGTGGCGATAAAAAAGCTTTGTAAACGGCTTGCTTTTTTACACTTAGAGCACACTCAGTAAAAACTATAGAAAGTGCTGTGTGTACAGAGATGGTAAAATTAATCACCCCCACCGGAACAACAACAAAGTGATCTCTTTGTCTGTCTACCACACACAATGTTTGTCTTTTCTTTTATACTCACTACCTCTCCATACACCCTCATCATTCCCCAGATGATTGACAGCTATAATAAAGATAATCTGGTCCCCTGTATTGTTTCCCTGGACCTCATTACCAGAACCACTCGCAGTCTATTCATTAAAAACAGGAACAACTTTAAAATGCCTTTCTTAATTCAAACATTTTACAAGCACACTGAACGCTTCGTATTAAGCCTGGGGAGCTAGTAATAAACCAACAGGTTGCAACAGATGCTACAGAAAAATGTCAAAATGAACATCTTTTTCACAAGGATGAAAACATTCAGGTTGAACTTTTCAGGGTTCAAATCCCCGTTTAGGCAGACAGCTCGCTCCTCAGACAGTGAGTCACGTATAAATAAAACATTAAACATGCAGATGGGGCTTGAGAGGATCACTTACTGTCGGACTGAAAGTCGGAACGGGCAAAACGATACAGCAAGGACATGAAAAAATAACTCAGTCAAGCTTGAGTTTTGAGGCTTCAGCAGCAGGAGGGCGTGCTGAGGTCAACTCCTGTCAGGTAAAAATAAAAAGGTGTGGACACCCTTACTGGATGGTCAGCAGATCATTTTTTGTTGTGATACACTGATACTGAAGACGCTGTGAACTGCATAACCTCTGGGCTGCCCCTGCCAGATAGAAAATACACCTCATCCCAAATATTTTATGGCAATTTTTCTTCCTATCATGGTGGGGAGACGAGCTGGAGCGGATGATTTCTTAAGGGAAATAGCACTAGGCTGATACAGACCCTGTTAAAACTTCCAGAATGGCTGAGAAAAAACGTTGAAGTTGGTTAGGATAAATTTCATCTGGTTGTCCTGAATATTTGGGCTTCTCTATTTTACAACCAAAAACTAGAGATCTAGGGTGTTCAGAGGGTGAATGTCTTTCCTGGGTACAGTGACAGAAAGAGTGTTTCTCAGCAGCCTACAGAGTAGAAGTGCTCAACATCCAATTGCCAAAAAATGTCATTCTTGTAGAAATCTCCATCAAGACAGCATGTCTTTTTCTATTATGGGTTCTTTACCTATTTTTTCAATTCTCAGATGGCCAACAATGGTTAAATGTAACACCAAATCTGGGAAACAAATGATATCAACCCAAAAATTCTGCAACAACTTCTGACTGGGAAAGGCTGTATATCCTCATAATGTGATAAACCCTAATACATTTTGAGAAATTTATGCATTTTTATTGCTGATTTTACCAGATCTCACACTGCAGGTACGGTCACATTTGAATTCATGCGGCTGTCTGCACCAACTCTGTGCCACTTGTATCTCACGGATGTAAATGTGACATTTATTTACACTTCAAGTGAATTTTTTTTACAGAGGCAAATAAGCACGGAATAAATATATTTATCTACATTTTGCAACCTAGGCATAGCAGAATGTGCTGTCTCTGCATAGAGCCGGAGTTTGTAATCCTACTCTACCGTCACTTTTGCCCAGCAGCTGGGAAGGAAGACACAGGAAGTTCTTTTGTTTTGAGGAGCTGCAGTGTTTATTCAGGAGCAACCTGTAACGTACATAGTACATTTACTGTCACACACAATGCACTGCAGAAGGTTTGGCTGCTCCTTTGCTGCTTGACGGTTTTAAAGTCGCAAACAAGACAGAACCAGTATCGGCACTTGAAAGCTGTTGTCACCTGAGCGGGACGTTGAGACTCACCTTCAAGTGAGTTCAACCAAGCAAGCAAACAATGGCGCAAACTGCTTGCTGTGCTAATCTCAGCATATGTTGCTAATGGCTTAACGTTTCACTTGCACTCATGAACTTTGGTGCCACATTTCATGCATCAATCTACATCCAGTAAATTCTGCAACAACTAGACCACGACCCTTGTATCTTGACACCTTTACTTATCATTTCCTGATGTAATAAAGAAGAAATGTCCTTTCCACTTGACTGTACGACAAGAACAGATAAATGTCTCATGACACTAATGAGGCACCAAGCGGTTTGAAGGGTATTTAGCCAGCAGGGCACAGTATCTTCATTGCTTCACATGCCAACAAGATCAAAGGGGTCTTGGCTGACTCTGTGCTTAGTCTAAAATCAAAGCATTAGTCAGACCAGGAGAACCCCATCTCCAACGCCAAACTGATCAATATGCAGCTTCATGCTAATCAGTTTAAATGCCATCTTTCAGTGAAGAGTTTCTCCAGATCTTTGTCAAAGAGGTCAGATGCTTTGTTTGCTGATTGGGGTGTTTCATTACAGACACAGTGCGCAATGTTTCAACAAAGATAATACCTGCTGATCTCAGAATAATAGGAATATTTGGACTAAACTCACTTTACCCGAACCCAATAGAGACAGAAAGAGAAGTTCTGTCAATTGTAGTCTTGTTTATGTATATTATCTCCATCATATCTCCCCTGGTGTACAGAATGTCAAAGAGATGTACCAACCACGAAGGGACTCAAAATAACCACAAAGAAATATAAAACGACTACAAGGAGATATCCTAGCAACACCAGTGGAATCCGCAAATGCATATTAGTCTGGAACCTCTCAGTTCATTTTTTTTTTATTTCCAAGGGGTATTATCAATGGGTGCAGACAAAAATGTCACAACCAATCAGAGAAACGAAACATGACCCCCAACCAATCAGGGCAACAAAGCATGTGACATAGTGCTGTGAGGTTTGGTGGACGGTGTTTGGTTTTTAAGAAGGAAGAGCCTGGTCACAACCTTTCTCAAATTATTGCTAATAGTACTTTTTAATTAAATGGAAATAGATTAGAAGAAAAAAAACTTTAAATTGACCAAAACAAAGACATACAAAATGGCCACAATGAGATACAAAACCACAGTGAGATGAGTAACGACTACAAAGAGACGCAAAACAACAACAGGAGGCTGAACTATTGTCTAATAATCCACCCATGCGTCTGCTGACAGGATCTCTGTACGGAGTTGCTATTCATCATTCGTCATGTCAATGTCACACTATTCCATTGATCAACAGAAGGAGGTAACATGCTAAGATATGCGGCACCAACAGAGGCAGAGAAGACGACGACTGCAAGCCAGCAAACATAAACAATGCAAAGTTGAAAAAAAAGAAAGAAGCAGACTGCAAGTGATTTATAAGGAAGGATCTGCACTTGACACATTTTTTTTAGAGCTCAATGATACACACAATGTGTTTTAATGAGTATTGCTAAAAGTAACATTTGTTTCTTTATGAGAAAACTCCACAGGGCAGCTTTAATTTAAGTGTAGTTAAAAGCTGGAAGTGGCTTATGCTTCTTGCCTCAATCCATACTTCCATAATATTCCAGAAAAAGAGTGAGTTCCAGTACGTACTATGACAAATACAGTGACAAACATGCCAGTGTCCTACTGCATCCAGATGCATTTAACCATATGTAAGCTGACATTCTAACAATCAATCCTCTGCACAGTGGAAGACACAGGACATCACAACAACTGAGCCAAGAGACCACAGACTGTAGTATGTTCCAACTGTGTGCATGTTGCCTACAACTGCATGAGCTTTGTAAGTATGTACTGTCAGGAAAAAGTATCTGATTGGGAATGCAGCATGTGTTTCCCAAATCTGTCCAATTCAGATGGTGAGTAAAATTCGGCAATGTTCCAGAGTTACAATTGAGATAGTTTCCTTTACTAATAGTTCGAGCTCTCTTTATAATAAAGGTGGAGAATAATGGGTAAAGGTCCACTTGGAACCCACTTAAAGGTTAGTTAAATAATTCCTTTCTCTATAGTTACCTATAGGTTATGTTTTCGCTGGCATTTGTCTGTCTGTCTGTTTGTGTAAAAAATAACTCATAAAGAACGGCACGGATTGGGATGAAATTTTCAGACACCGTGTGTATTGGGACAAGGAACAAGTGGTTAGATTTTGCTGGTGATCGGTGATCCAGAACACCATCTGGAATTTTATATTGTAAATTTGTGTTATTGTGTCAGTGACCATATTGCCTTCACTAACTGCCGCCATCTAGTGGATGAAATATTTCAAAGCCAGTGTGCTCCCAAAATACGTGCTTTCAATATAATCCTTCAAGTATGTAATTTGGTATTGCGTAACTGACCCTATTGCCTTTGTGGAGGTCTGTGTCTCCGATTGCTTTTCTAGTTTCACTTGAAACAGTTTTGTTTCATTTTGCACGAAAATTCTTAATTGAATGACAAAATATTCAGTATTTGTTTTTGTCAAGTAGATTCAACAATATGCTTTAGCATGTGGTAAATAATTATAGATATGAAATGACCATTATCAGATGTCCCCATTAAAATAGTTGTTTTTTCAGCCAACTGCCTGTCAGTTATCAAACAAAACAGCCGATCAAATGTCACATTCAGTATTCAAAGTGATCAATCTAAGCCACAGTTGAGAGTACGCAGAGATGGTCGAGCTTGCAGGACCACAATTGTGCACACCAACAACATAAATGCTTCCTCACGAAGATGGTTTTCCTCTCACAGCTACTGCTCTGTGCCTCACATCACATGCATGTGTCTGGGTTTTATATCTGCCTATTTTGAGGCGAACTGAATACCAAATGCAAGTCTTTGCTGTCGAGCAGAGTATCTTTTACCGCTGATTCGTTGCCCACAGTGTGGTCGTTTTCACAGAGTGGATTATAGAGAAGGTCACGCACAACACACTACAAACTGGCTGGAAGTCTTCTCAGGGACTGAAAGGCTGCAACTGGCCTGAATAAGTGATTGGTCCAATGCCAGCATGAAAACAGAACTAAGTGTTCTACTGCTTTACCATTCATTCTTGTTCAGAAATCAGTATATATCCTTATCTGTTTCAACTTGTGTACTTGGTCAACATTGTACATCTCTTTCTTGTACAAAGAAATCTTATATATTTATATATATTTTCCTGCAGTTACAGCTCACATTACATTGGTTTTCTCTACTCAACTTATAATAAAATACTGGTATAGTATAAAATTACTGTTTTTATCAATGGAGTCTGGTGGCTTTGAATAAACTGCTCCAGTTCCCCATTGGATAGGGCTGTCTGTCAGCAAGGTCAAGCAGTGAAAATATTCAAACATTGTGTAAACTGACATTGATTTTTTTTAAAGGTGGCTTTAAAGCATCTTGCTGCAGCTCCCATCCCCAGCAGTATATATTGTTCTCTTCAAAGCTACCAGAGTCCTTTGACAAAAACAATAATTTTACCTTGCAAAACACAGAGTTGTTGGTCCACAGATGCTTCGATCGGTTCGTTTGTTGTGGACGAAAGTCACACAATAACAAAAACAGTTTGTTGCTTTTATGGCAGAACTCTGCTTCTTCAAACTGGAAGCACAGCAACTGCCAGTGGTAAAACACACTGGCTATGGATAAGAATATATATGTCGCAGCGTCATCATCATAAACCTCTGTCACGTCAGGTGGAAGAGAGATTTTAAAATGACTTCCGAAACTAGCGTTTTGATGCTAAAATATACATACTTTAACCAGACTTTTTGGATTTGAGTACATTAGGAACACTACGGATAAGCTAGAGAACGATAGAAAACCTGAAAAAACAAAAAAAAACAATAACGGACCCTTTAACATTGATTGTATTCAGGCTATACGTGACTATAACTTTCTCAAGTTAGTAGCACACAACAGAAAGCAAAGAAGAAGTCGGCTCTCAGATGTCACCCGACCAGGGACCTGAAGCCGAGACGCTGTTTCCACAAAATATGCAAAGTATATATTTCCTCACATGAAAAGTGAGATTATCCCGCATCCATCTAAATAAACATTTTGATTTGATTCATTTAACTGCACTCAATTTCATGGCAAAGATGGCAAATATCATAACGCTCCTCACCTGAGAGCACAGTGAATATTGCAGCGAAGGCGTTGAGCTTGAGGCCGTCGATGACATTGCCAAAGTGACACACTTCTATTGACATGAGGATGCCTCCGGTGGCCAGCAGGAGGATGTACAGGCACTCCGCAACGATGCACAGCCACAGCACTCCTATGGAGAGAATTGATCATGGTGAAGGAATAG
>CAFUXE010001280.1:143961-170930 GCA_903364295.1 Serranus cabrilla
GCTGTTTCTCACAATGTAATCATTTCATAAATCCATCTGATTTGTGAAGCTATTTTTAGTTCACACAAGAATAAAAATGCCGGGGGGAAACAAGTCTGTTCAACTGATAGCTTGAAAATGGTGAAATATGAAAGATTTATCTGACCTCAAAAACCCACATCAGTCGATCTTAATTTGGACACTACAAAACTTGGCTGCTCTGTGAGTCATCCTTCAGAGAGGCGGAGAGTTAGTATTAGGTATGAAATCCCTTGGATTAATGAAGCGCTGGGGCATATTAGGCATGTGTGGCGGGGCAGAAATGATCTGGGATCCCAGCTTGGCAGGTTCTTCATGGTGAGAGTGTGTCATCGAAAATACCAAGAGAATGGAATTAAGGGTTAATGTGGTAGTTAGAGCTGACTCATGCAAAACAAGTTGGCTGTGGGTTGTATTGTAAGTTTGGCTGGGAGATATGACATCACATATCATGAAAACAATAAAAAAATGTCTTTTTCAATATATTGATGATCAAGCTGAACCTCATCCAATGCAAATGTGTAGCTAAATTATAATGGCAACTTAGTGACATGACATTTAACTGACATTTCTGTCAAGGGTCATGTGAAAGCAAGGTTAGACAAGATTAATTCACGAAAATCCAATTGGTCACAGCATCAGTAATCTTTCAAACATGATCAAACAGACGTGGTTCTGACGGACACATGCAGCACGGGGCAGGCAGCAACTTAGCTGGTGCTGTGAAGAGTGCAGTCAATCACATTTTGCTTTGTATGTGAGCAGCAGGGGGTATGATGGCTACAGTATAGGCTTGGCAGGCTGAGCTGTATTAGTTAGGCTGGCGGTTCTTCATCCTGGCCCAAACTGAATTCCCCAGATGACTGAGCTGAGTGGGGCGCCTGGATGATTGCCTGGGACCTTTCAATTTACCACTCTTCACACCTGGTCCCATGAGGTGGGAGGGGAGACAAGGAGAAACTCATAAAACCCATATGAAATAGTGTGATGGTGCACTGCACATAGTTTTAATAGTGTTTATACATGTCATATAGCTAAATAAAGCTCTTAAGATGCAAGCAACACATATTAGCGGGAGCCTGAATCCACTCCCAGGGGACGGGAATGATCCATATGTTTTGTTTTACACATCTCTCGTACAGCACGGCGCTTTGTAGATGATTGCCGGCATGGTATTTTATACTAGAGTACATTAGAGCACGCTCCTGTCGACTGTGGTGTGGAGAAGTGGAGATAGAGAGGCGGAAAGATCTAGGGAATCACAGTATGATCAGAAAAGCGCTCATACACCCTGAAACCATGCAGCACACTGTACCCCAGGGTTCACTGCTGCTCTGACCTAGATACACTACTTAAGCTCAGGAGCACTGGGGCAATTACTGAAAAGAAGATTCCATGGGCACAATGCCTTAATTAGACATGCGGTTTTAACTGCCGGCTGATACGGGTGAAATTAATCAGAATAGAGAATGGGCTTCAGGATGGAAAAAGAGTGAAGAAAGGCAAAAGATTAAAAGCCATGAGAAGGAAGACGAAGTTATCATGGGAAAAAATGTCTGTTGTATTACTTGAACGTGACTAAACCTCGACCAAACAAAAGAAATCATTTGCCTTTCCTGAGAAACGCACCTGTGTGATTTGCGGATGGAGGGTTTATTTTGTGTTGTTTCTCAGATTTCAGTCGATACCTCTTACTTCAGGGTATCTAAAATGGATTGCCTCTGTGTTTTGCACATCCCTTGATTCCTTCTGTTTGTATTTTTGATCAATCAAGCAAACTTAAAAACAAGCAACAAGTAGTTTTGTGAGATAGAAGTAGGTCAAGATGGTCGCCTCTAACATCTAGAGCCATTGTATGAGCTCCCTTCCTATGAGCTATTTTGCCATGGCCACACCGTCAATTCAATCCATCCCCTTCAGACTGAGAATAATAAAGAAAATTGATTTTATTTGAGTGCGTTGTGTCTGGTTCGACGGGAGGAAAAAGAAGAGGCTGAAAGTTAAGGAGGTGAAATGGGGAAAACATGACAATGGAGACCGCAGTCCATTTCTTTTCTTGATGCTGTCCTTCCTAAAAATTGCAACCCAATATATATTGTTTGTTCTTCGGTTTTGAAGATAACAGCATCACTGCAACACCGCACTCTCTTGTTATTACAGTGCCCAATGAATTTGTAATCAAGGCTTTCACACACATGCCCAGGCAAGACACACTGTCTTAGTGGTGGACCGGTTAAACCCAAAGGATCCTGGGTATTGCCAATGGGTTGCTAACAACAACAATGATTGATTTCAACACTTAGAAATGAGAAATTCTTAATTTACAATTATGGATTTAATTAACAAAGTCTAGATTAAAGCTTTTGTATGGAATACGATCACACCAAATCCGCCTTTGTAAGGTTACAATGATACTGTTAGCCTGCTCAGTTGCTAACCTACTCAGCTAACCTCTTTTATTTTCTAGGGTTAGGGTTTTCTAGCTGGAACAACAGACAACATTTGTTTTTGAAAAAATAGTCATAGCCCTATAGTTTAGACAGCAGCTTATTACAACCCAAATTTACATTAATTATTACGAGTGCTATATTTGTTATATCTTTTATTAGAGAAGCTAAGGGAGAAGTGAGGTTATGGAAAGTAAAATCCAAGGTGGAAGTGAGTATGTGGATAATAAAGAACAACAGGGTCCGCTCAGGGCAGGTTGGACGGGTGGTGTATGGGTAAAAAAACAACAATACAGGGCTTTCTCCAGAAAACTATTGTTGATATCACCAGTAAAACCAACTAATTATTTTGGTTTACATATAACATCTTTGTTTAGCTACATCAGGTTTACATCACCTTACGTAACTAGCATAACTTCCTCACATCCAGCAGTAGTTATTTTATGCTACACTATCTTTTCCTAAACCTAACCAAGTAGTTTTGGTGCCTAAACCCAACTAAACTAAACTAAACTAACTAACTAAACTAAACTAAACTAAACAGTGTTTAGGTACGAGGACATGCTGATCTGTTATCTAGGGGCTCAGATGAATCGTATTAAAAATAAGGAACAAACAATGCGTTGTTCTCCTCATACCAATATTCAACAAAGACAGTGTTTTTCTAGCTTCATCCAAGTAGTTTTAAATGCCTAAACATTACCCATATAGGTCAATTTGTAATGGTGATATGGGACAATAACAGCCTGTTTTGTCATTTTGGTATGAAAACTTGTTGCATCTTGCAGGCATCTTATGACTTAAAAACATTAAAGGCTTCTGTGTAATGGCAGTGTTTCCCTCTGGCTGTGTAGAGAGCGTGTTGAGAGAGTGTTGCCCATTATTTGAGCTGTATGGCTGACAGTCATGCATGGAGAGTTTTTATTTGCTTTTAACAGAAAGAAAGTAACATTAGGATGTCAACTTGAAATTGAGCACCAACTCAAAACCATCCTACCGTTTCAGCAAACTCATTTGTCAGCAAGTAATTTGTCAGGACTACAAACCATACGAACAACTAATCATTATATTTGTGTAGCTCCAAATTAAACCGGTATGTGAAAAAGTATGATTCGTCATACAACCCAGGTTACAAAAAAGAAGAGAATGTTTTTCATGTTCAAAGTGATAAACTTCATTGTTATTGTAAATATACACTGAATGTGATGCCTGCAGATTATTCCAAAAATGTTGGGACTGGGACAATTTCTTCTAGCAGAAAATTGTTGTTCTGTATTAAAATGTGTCACGGCTGACTTGTCTTATAGCCCTTCTATCTAGATATAATTGGATCATCTTTTCAGGGACATATGCGGTAAACTTTCACCCATTAGAGGCAAAAATAACTGTTTGGTTGGAGTGCTCACAATTCATGTTAACTGCTGCTGCTACTGAAAGCCCGACCTCCACCCCAGCATCAGCCTGCAGGCTGAGTCTTTGTTATCCCAGTATAGAATTTATTGTTGTCACTCCCCACTCTCTGCTTCCTCGTGGGGAATGACAAGGTCACAAGGTTACATGAGTTGGCTGACTCATTGCTTCATTACACTACCTCAATTTTTGGATTTGCAAGCCATAAATCTCATAAAACCAATACATAGTTTGTTGGAACTCGTTGATAATGCAGTAAGGAATGAACTGGTAGTAAAGGTTTGCAGCAGAGAGGTTATTAACAGCTAACTGCAGCTGGTCTGAGTGTTTTTGAGGATGTTTACTCCTAGATGCCACGGCCATTTCTGTTTTTTCCTTTCTTTCATTATTTATGGGCACCCCCTACACGCTACAGACAAACAACATGAAAAATGAATAAGCAACAGAGGGATGCATGCTAAAACTGGACATGTGTATTACAAGCAATTTGATCAAAGGCGTGGGTTTTATTAGGTTTTACTTCAAAACAGAGTAATGCATTATTAAGCCATGATTTGATCAAACCAGCGCCATGTTTCTTCATTTCCCCATCTTCCATTCATCATTTACAGCTTAAAATTACCATTTATCATTGAAGGACAGTGGCCTCAAGAGTGTGAGTAACAAAAAGAGCTGAAAAAGTTAAATGAAAGTTATGAAATTCCAAGTTATTGAAATGGGGGAATGAAATGGCAGTGTTGCACTAAAAATGTATCATTCACAATACCCACGAGACATTTATCCTTTGCAGCTAACAATTTTTTTTGTCACATTGATTTTCATCATCTACATTTTTAATAAGAACTTTTTCTGTTGATTCAGCTGCCTTATTAAAAATTATACCATAGTGCATCCCATTGGAATGGCAAAGACTTGACCTGTCCCCCTCAGGTTGGCTTACCCTGATATTCTCGCCCTAACCTAAACCTGTCTCATGACTAATAAGCACATCTTTATGGGTATCACATATTAACAGAACAGGAGCGTGTGGGGTGGTGGACGGCTCAGAGGACACAGAGATTTCACCCAGGAGACGACCCAGTGGTTCGCTACCCGAGTGACTCCAAAACCATAAATCTTTTCCCCAAACTTAACCACTCAGTTGTTTATTTACTGACTACTGCTGCTTGTTTTATTGTTTACCTGCTAGGGACTGGTGATAAGAATTAGCTCTAAACTACAGTGCTTAACACATTTATTAGACCGCCTGTCATAAAAACAAGAAAACAGAAATCCCTTAGAAATTGTGTTTAAAACAAATAAATTAAATTTAGCTTTTTTTTTTACCCAAATTCGAGCCGGCTCACTGGGCTTCTCTGAGACAGCAGAAATTAATCAAGCATAACATTCAACCACTAAAACTAATTCTAAGTAAATAACTATAATTTGACATCTTAATCAAGAAATAATAATGTGCTTTACAATCTTTTCAGTATTTTTGTAAATTAGAAAATTTGTGGATAACAATAACAATTTTATTTTAGCATTAAAAATATCATTTTGGTTAAGGGCTTCTTCATACTGGTGTATTAACAATTACAGAAACATAGAAAATTTATGTAATCACCAATGCTGTTTATTTAGGGCAGCTGTGGCATAAATTGTTAGTCTAATACATTTGTTATGCACTGTACATCTCTGTGTAATATATATAAACTTGTAAATAAATAAAAAATAAACCATGCATGAATTATTTTTTATTAATGTATAAACCCCTGGTGATATGATGATGAGGCTGGATTTTCTATAGAAATAAGCATCCATTAAGACCGTTGTGTTCCCTCCTCGCTTTGTGCTTGGCTTCTGGAGGACGATCAGTGAAAGCGTTGAACAGGTGTGAGCAGGTGTGCTGAAGGGGTTTGATCTCTCCCTCTCTGGCCTCATCCATCTCTTTCTGTCACATCCAGCTGTGGCTCTCTGTTGCTACCTCATTGTCATTCTGGAGGGTTGTCTGTCCTCCAAACTTATCAGTAGAGGAGCTGGGCTCTTATACTGATTATACAGATCCTCCAGGAAGAGGAAGCCACAACCTGCCCCATCTCAGGCGTTATCTCCATGTTGTAGGTGACAAAAACACCAACCACAAACAGTGAGTAAGTCACTGGTTCATCTGATATTGGAGTCCTAAGAGAAATGACAACACTGACACTTTTTGTGTCAGACTGTTAAGACTACTTTGATTGTCTAATGACAATTAAATAAAATATAATAAATGTAAAGCCTATAGTTTAGCCAAATAATTTAAAAAATGATGGTGACCAACTACAGAGATTCCCACCCAGAGGTACTAAAAATAAAAATTATGACTTGAGCAAAAGATTACATCCGCTGCAACTGCTGAACGCTAACCTCAGGCTGCATGTAATGTAAGAGTGCATGAAAACTAGTTAGCAAGCAAACAGGCATTTAAACCTAAAGGCCTAGCTAAAAGAAATGACAATACAGTTTAAATGATTAGCTAAAAGTAATCGATAAACTGTTGATATGGTTTGCTAAAAGTCCTGTCTAAACCATTAGTAATGAATGGTTAAAGGTAATGGATAGGACACATGTAGTTGTACATACACGTATGGTTTGCGGTTGTAAAAAAGGCAGATTCAGTGAATTTATGCTACAAAACCACTGGTAAGGTTTTACAAAAGACAATAAAAGTAAATAAATGTCCCAAAAATGCCGGAAGTGAAGCCACCTAAGTTACATTAAAAAACGGAAGCTACGTAAAAAAAATGTCATTCACAAACCGTGAACCTCATAAGCCACGTAAGTTACCTAAACAATTTGACCAATGTGAGAGGAAATTGTTGACTACTAATGCGTTATGCAGATTCTATTATTCCTGGTGTTAGCAGCCTAGTGTTTACCCTTCTCTTGTGTTTCTTGTTTGTTGGCCCCCTATGTGTCTTCTGTGCGTGAGTGTGTTTGGGCGAGCTAATCCTCCACTCCACTCCTGCTGCCAGTCTACCTGCACACCTGTAACTCATCCACTTATCAAGCTCATAAATACCACAACTCTGCACTCCAGTCTTTGCCAGTTTGTTCTGTTTGTCAGTGTGAATTAAACGCCTCAGTCAAATCAACTCAAGTATGGCGTTCTCTTGTGTTTTTCTGAGTGGGATTTCACTGTGTTTACCTGTGCCTCAGGTTCGTTCGCTGCCTTTGATCCAGCCTGCCTGCCTCATCAGTCTGCTTCCAAGCCGTCAGCCCTGCTCCACTGTGAGACTCTGGCCGAGTTCACTAAATCCACTACTTTAACTAGTTTAAACTTTTACCTGACTTTGTCTGACTTCTGCTTTAGGGTGTGACGACTTTAACTGAGCATAACAGAACCTAACAGAGACTGTGTAGAGTCGTGTTTCAGGGGACCTAACCAATCTCAGTACAATATTCAGCTCTTTATAGCTGTGTTTTGGTTCCCTGAGGAGATCGCAAGCCTTGTTTAAAGCAGTTAAATCCTTATTATATTCACTATGTGAATATAAGTGAACAAAAACAGTTACTCTGCAGTCTGTAAGATTAGCTGAAAGTCATTTTAACAACCCTTTTTTAAATAATGTTAGAACATTGCATCTTTAAGGGTATTCCAAAACAAGCAACCTTTTTTTTCTTCAAATAAAACATGTATTACAACAAATCATCAGTAATGCAACAAAGCCATCATATTAGAATTGTAGTTGTATTATAGTATGTGGCTATTTAAACAAATACACATGGCACACACATATTTACTTCCTTGTTCTGGGGAGAGGAAATCTGACACCTCGACTAGAACAGCATCATCCTGTTCTAGGTGAGGGAACAAAGTGCCCTTCAGACAGCCATATGGCATTGGACTGACGTCACATGAAACAAGTCACACAGGGAGTTAAATACTGGAAAGATGTTATTTGGAGTGGAAGCCCATGCAGTCCCATTAAGAAAATGAAGCAGCTGAAAAACATAATTATCTTAATTACCCTCTTGTGTTAGAGATACAAAATCTATCAATCCAATAGCACACAGATGCTTTTTTAACTATAAAATACACTGTGATTAAAAACTATTTTCATATTCGGTAATGTAAGGAAGCAGTCTTACCTGCAGTATCTGCTCTTATAAAGAGAAAAGACTTGACGTATTTGTACCTGTTTTATAATTCCCAAAAAATGACAATTCATTAAATATTATACTTGGTCATATGCATTGAAATTAATGTTTTCAAATAAAAAACAACTGTACAAAAGCTTAATTTCCTCTTAATCAAAAGCAGTGTTTTTTAAGGCCTTTACACACAACACAACAATGTGAAGCGCATATTACACATCGAAACTATTCATTCATTCACTCAAATGCTTAGTGTGAATATGAGTTCCCTTTGGTAAAAGCAGTGTATGTATCTACGGCATTTATTGTGAAAAGCGGAAGTCTTTGTTAGAGTTAAAAGGAGTAGAAGTTTACCGTCTTGGTTCGGACTACGGAGTGTTTCGAGTGAAAGTAGTCATGACAGAAAAGAACAATAAAATACAGATAGAGACTACAGCATTACCAGTCAAAATGCCAACATTTCATTGGGTTGATGAGTGATACCAATCATTATCAGGCAAATGTTGGCTATCTACAGAGTTGTGAGAGAACAATGTAGCATGCTAATGTTAGCAAATATTAGCTAACATATTTTTCTGTATTTTCACTCAAAATGTAAATATTGTACAGTAAAAAAAAAAATACTTCCAGAACAAGTTGCGATAGAAAGCAACAACCACTCACGCTGTGTTGTATGCTTATGAAGATTACACAACAACACAGAGGCGCCATAGTCTGGCAAATGTTAGCTAACGTTAGCCCTCAAAGACAACACAGATTATTAGGAAAATGCCATTTCAAGTGTGTGCTCACATGACACAGACACTTGTAATGACAACATTAAACATATGTAATATTTATAATTAAACATTCAAGTCATTTAAATCAACATGTCTCAAGTCAAGTTTTTAACTTCCAGTCGAGTCCCAGGTCATTTACTTGAAAAAAGTCATCAAAACAGACCAAGTCATAATGACTCTCTGGATTTGGTGCTATATAAATAAAATTAAACATCTACTTGAACTTTGTTGGAAGGTGAAAAGTGATCGCAGCTCGCAGAGATCATTCACACCCTCATTTGCTCTACAAGCACTCTTAATAAGAGAAGCATGATCGCTGATATTTCTTCAAAGGGAAGTGGCTGATATACTTTGACTGACCTAAATTAGATCATGGCCTTCCTTCTTTTATCCTGCCACTGGACATAACCAGACATTTGCATGATGTAATCAGGGAAATGGTGTCTGTGTCCAGTCAGCACATTCTTCCCATGGGCAACAACAGTGATCTTAGGGATTAACCCTATATATATGCCGAGTGCCTCATGTTTAATGTCAGTGGACAAGCATTTATTTCCCATGAGACTTTGAAGTTAAGGCTTCTAGAAGAGGAAATAAGCAGATATCTTTGTGAAGACTGTTTCTCCGGGTTTTCGTGCAATGAATTATTAAAGGGTTCGGGGTGAAAACATGCTGTGGGTTCATACTCTGGATTCATTAGGTGATAAGTGCTGGCTAGTTAGCTTTTTACCGCAGATATTTCATCATCCTCAGGGATAGTGGTTGATTAGTGTGAGATGATTTTTTATTTTAGCTCTTATGCATTATGCTTAGCAATGTAACAAAGATAATAAATTATTGCTGAGCTTACTACTGTGATTAAGAATTAACTTTAATCTCATTCTGTCACAATGTATATACACTGTAGTGACTGACCAACCCAAAGAACGACCCAACGTTTTTTTTCGTAGTTAGCAGGGCCTGTATGCTATTCATATGATTTTCTAAGTAATAATGATTGCTATTTCAAAAAGCTGACGATCACTGCTTTAAAAACGTTTGTGATTTTGTGATGCAGACCTCTAGGTTTGGAAACAAAACCACTGGATGCTGTTACTTCATTGACCTCGAGTATGAGTAAAGACATTTCCAATAGTACACGAACGCTTATCTCCTGCCTCACAGGCTCGGATTTGTGCTAACCTCCTCCTAATTTTGTGGAATTCCCATGAAATTAAGTGCATTTACTCTGCAAGTTAGCTACGAAACTCATTGCATTACTTATTGTGTGAAATGTTCATGAGACTGAGTAATTATAAACGAAGCGAAGGAAGAAGTGATGTTACAGAGTGTGAAAGTAAAGACGGAAGGGAGAATGTGGACTATAAAGAACGACAAGGTCAACATAGGGAGTCTGGGAGGGGTTGAGGATGGGTCAGCAAAACATTAAGATGGAGATTAAGATTCAGTTTTTCTGGCACACACACACACTGAAACAGCAAGCAGTGAATTTTAATCCATCCTTTAACAAACCAGTGAACACGCCATGCTTAGGAGCAGTGGGAAGCATATTTTGTGTGCCCGGGGTCTTATGTGCCTTACTCAAGGGCACTTCAGTCCTGGGATTCAAACTGGCGACCCTCTGGTTGCAAGCCCGATTCCTAACCTCTAGGCCACGGACTAGAAAATGGGACTTTCACCCAGGAAACAGCTGAACATACGTAACTGGATATTTGGAGCGTAACCTGTGTCTAACTATGACATCATGTTGTACGTCACGCTTTACGTCAGGCTTTACGTCACACTATACGCACTTTACATTACTACCTAACTTCAGGTTGCTATTATTTAAAAAAAAACAACTTTTATGCTACATATAACCATGTACTTTTGTTCCCCCTAAACCCAAGAAAGTGCTTTTGTTGCCTCAACTTAACCAAACTGTGAGCATTTCACAACATTAAGTGTTTAAACTGCAACTGTCATATTTAGGGATGAGGACATGTTGAGTTCTTGCCACCAGTCAAGGCCCTAATTTTAAAGGAGCAAATAACCAATGTGGCCGCATGGTTTGTTGGACTTTACATATTTTAGTGCAATGTAGAGACTCACACCATATATTACCACTGTGCTGCCCTTGCTTATTTAATTACTGTAAAACCCCTTTTTATGTCCTCTGTACTTCTTTTGCCCTCAATATTATATCCATTATAGTTCCTGTGTGATTAGTACAGTAGTTAAATTTAGTCTAATAGGGGGATAACAGCCAATTTTCCGCTGCGGTCTGCTTCTCATGTCGCTGAAATGAAAAGGATGAACTCATAGGGAGGCACTGTCAGGGCAAAGAAGAAAATCTCCCCCTCAGAGCAGAACAGCCAGGTGCTTTCACCCAGGTCTCATCTCTTTGTCTAGCTGTGTAGTTAGCCAAAGGCATAGCAGACGGAGGTTAATAAGAGGTGGAACGATAGTATCGGCATTATCGGAGGTTTGGCACTGCTCCAGCTCCCATGTAGCTCATCCAAAGTCTGCAAATGAAGCTGTCCTGATACATTTTAATGACATGCACTTTGGCAAAGGAAAATTCATCTTGGGAGGGAGGACAAATACATGGCCACCCTTCAAGGTCAATCAAGATGAGTCTAATATTGCAGTCTGCCTTCTGTGTGCTAATGTACCGTCCAGTGAAAGCAAGATGTGAGTGCTGCTTTTTGTGAAAAGATTCTTCCTGACGCACTCAAGTAGGCCAAGGCCTTCATTGTATTCTTCTGTCAGCTTTCTGTGTATGGTGTATATTTATAGGTATCAGCACCCGCTGTTCAATAGCTTTATATACCTACATGGCAAAATAGGTTCGTGTGAGCATATTCGTATCTGCCTCTTCAATGGTGAAAGGCCCCAAATTCACATCTTCTCTATTCTCTATCTCTATTTTGACTCTCAAATCATATTCACACAGTCATGATGAAGCCGATTTTTGAGTGTTGAACTCTTGATGACTACTATTTTTTTTTCAAAACTCTGCCAAACATTAACTTGACTTGATGTGGTGATATGGTTACAAAATAATAAAGTCAGTTTCTCAGAGTAAGAATTTCTTCTGCATTTACTGCTCAGAAAGTTCAGGAGTAATCTTCCTCTCCCAAACAAAACAAAATCTGCTCTCTCTTTTCTAACAATCTTCCCCACACGAATCCAGCCTGCGGCACTTATATGTGGGGTTTGCATGTTCTGCTCTACCACTTTTAACTACTTCAATAAAGCATTGAACCATTTTGCGACCATTGTGAGGCTCTGTATTTTAAAAAGTAGCAGTCACAACATTTCGTTGGTCTTGTTGGACACGATGATCCTGCTCCCAGCCTCTGACATAAGCGGTCCATGACACCCAATTTGAGCTGAAGAGGCTTTGCATTATACCTAGATGTGTCACCTTTAAAACAGTCCAAGACCCAAACATTCAGTTCACTATCATGTATGACAAAGACAATTATCAAATTTAAAGCTTTGAAAGGGGCATTTTTGTTTAGACTGGGACTAAAACAGTTATTTGATCAGCAAAAAAGTTTCCAAAGTGGTCCTTTGAGTAACTGCTGTGCCTGTAATTATAACATAGCACTATTATCACCTTTACTACGCACATGTTCGGGGTTGGTCTTTTTTTGCTGGTTCAAAACATGAGACTTTTGCTTGTTTGGTTGTAATCACATTGTGGATCGTAACTGTTAACCTCCTGCATCACTTACTAATATTCTTCTATCAGGAACTTCTGATCTTTTCTGGGTGAACACAATCTTTTTTATTATTATTGAAGATACAGTCCCAATCCAACCACAGAAAGTGAACTCTAAGATGACTCCAGTGAAATGTATCTAAAAAAAAATGTGATGACACTCTAACCCGTATTAAAGTGTCATCATATTTGTTGAAATAACTCATGTTCGGCCCTATCAAAAGTTCCTCAAAGTCTGATTACAGCAGTGTCTGCTCTTCATACCAGAGATCTGTTGAAATGATAAATATCAAAGGACAGAAAAGAGCGGAAAAGGCCACAGAACCATTTCTTTAGTCTGAGACCTCAATCAGTCAGCAGTCAGTCAGATAAATGGAACAGAGGGAAGAAATTTAGCAGAGCTACTCCTCTGCAGAGAGAGGTCGTACTGCTGCGATCACTGCAAGAATGATGTCAAAGCTCAAGCAGGTATTTTGCAGACACTTGACTGGCACATGCACGGGTAAATGTGTTTCTTATAAGTCGGGGATAAAAATAACACCAAACCAACAAGGTGTTGTGAACAAACAACTGATCTAGCATGACGGGATTGACAATGATGCCGGAATTTATATTCTGCAGACAGAAGACTGCAATACAAAACAAAGTGGCTCTATCATTTCTGTGCCACGAAGACTTGATAGATTTTAATTGTGTTAAGTCCGATATTAAGACTTGGAAGCAGGTTTCCAGGCTATTCCTCAGAGGTTTCCCAATCTGTCTCAGATCTGAACATAGTTTCTGCTGTCATTTTGACCATGACATTAAAGCGATATGCTGTTTGATGTCCATTGTGACAGAAGTAGGATTGGTCCCTGCAGAGAATGTGGCCGGCGCCACAGTAATGTCACCTGTCACGGCGCTGCACCAGCAGACCTTCTTCGGTCAACTGTGTTCCAGAAATTTCCACACACTCCAGGCTATTACCCTGCTGTCCAAGAGATCCCTTCAGCGGCACCTAGACCTGCAGAAGGTGACAAGATACTAAACTAAAATCAGGGAGTGGAGGGTCCAGGGTTTAGATTTTAGTTATATTAATATGCAAATGAAGCTTTTTGGAGCATTTTGACAT
Organism: Serranus cabrilla; assembly: GCA_903364295.1. Taxonomy (NCBI): domain Eukaryota; kingdom Metazoa; phylum Chordata; class Actinopteri; order Perciformes; family Serranidae; genus Serranus; species Serranus cabrilla. Next base: position 157,555 of record CAFUXE010001280.1, read on the forward strand.
CTGAATCTGATTGGAATACAACTTATTTCCATAACCAAATAAGTTTTATTGCATTTTAATTCTTTTAATCTCAAAAACAGTCAAGACAGGCCACACAATAAGTTGGCATACTGAAGAGAGAGCACAGAGGCCCAGAGGCAGAAAATGAGATCGAGGAAGGTTGAGACAGAAACAGGAAAAAGTAGAGACATGGAGAAGAGGAGAGAGAGGCAGCTAGCTGCGCGGTATGCATAACGCCTTCCTTCTTAAGCTCTTGTATTCTCAGAAGGAAATTACAGGATTCATTGAAACTAACCATGGCAGATCTTAAAGTTTTTAATTAAGTGTAATCTTAGAAATATACACACACTTACTGACCACTTCATTAGGTACACTTGTACAGTCTGTGATTCAATACAACAAAAATTACCTTATTGACAGTCATTTTTCAATTCAACAACAATTCAACAACTCCCCATTGCTTAGGAATGTGATTGGGAAGGATGAAAATTAATTTTGGAATTAATTTTGGATGAGAGTTGAAAGAAAACGCAAGGTCCAAACCTAATATATGACTCCATGTTTGGACAATGCGATTTTGTAGGCAACGAGAATAGTTAATGGTAGTGTCAATGATGTAAATATTTTTGTGCCATGTTTAGGGATGCCAGTTATACAAACAAGTTATAATACGCTTAATTATATAATAAACCCTAAAGGAACAATAGTGTCTTTGCGAAATGCAAATGTAGAAGAGGACAGTGGACAAGCAGCCTCGAGCAGCCCCGCCCTAAACAAGGTGCGATCACTCACTCACTCAGTCACATACACACCCGTGTGTAGGGCTGACCTCAGCAGCCAGCCAAAAATGAACCCCTCTCACACAATGTCAGCTGGGGTTGGCTCCCAATGACATTACTGACTGGCAAAATTCAGGTTGGCATACAAAGATGCAACAGAAATGGAATACCACACAATTGCCTGGACATACCAATCCCATCATAAAAAAAATAATAAAAAGTTGATCTACATGATACACGGGAATGACCTGGTTGACATTAGAAACAGTGTTGGAAGGTGACAAGATCTCTTAAAAGCAACCCTAACCCTATCGCTGCTGCTTTAATATTCACATTCAAATGTAATGGCTCTTCTCTTATTTTGTCCACTGTGTATTGAACTGCAGAGTAAGCTGCTTCTCTATGCCACAGCTGAAAATACACTAGATTTTAGTGTATGGTAAGCTGTGGCAAACTTCCAATTACTAGAAGTTGTCTGGCTGTGTGCCTGAACCCACATTAGCATATTGGCGTGACCTTTGACCTCCTGACCATGTGGAGCTGTAGCACAGACTAGCTGCTGTGGGAATCGCCGGATGTCAAGGAGACAGAGGTTCAGCAACAATTGGAGATGACAGCTCATTCATCATGGCCGAGGTATCCGTTCCACTGAATAGAGCACATTCTCCACCCTAGACTGCGTCTGGCTTGCTTAATTAAAAATGGGAACACAGTAAACAACTTCAATGATTTCTTCTCTTCGCAGTGCTACCTCATTAAAAAACATACTTTTGATGTTTGGCATCTTTTTTTGTGAATGAAGAATGGAATTGACTTGTTAATTTTGAGGACATGCTTTGATTATTCTTTTTGTTCTGCTGTTTTGTTTTCAGTGCCGCATGGCATGTAAAGGTGTTTGTGTGTGAATGAGATAATGCCTCATTGTCCACTATTGACAGAAGAAGGCCGGATGTGTAGTCTGGAGAGTATGCACACACATGCCTGGGGCTGGTTTTACAGTGACAGTCGTACTGTGGCTTACTTCCTACAAATATTATAAAAAATGTCTTGTCTTGAGTAGGACCAATTTGCTTTGTGTTATGGGTAAATTAAAACACTTCTGAAAATACAACACAAACTGCTTATACATACAGTATTATCTGTAACATTTCCGTTACATTAAAATGACCACGCTTATGTTATAATGAATTTTTTTAGCTGTGTTAAACCAAGCAGTGGCCCACTCAGGCTGTCTCAGGGCAGCTCAACCAATCTGCATTCAAATAACACAATTACATTTTCAAATCACAATAATGTGAATTTTAGCACTTTTTAATGAATGTATGATATTTTTTATGTGTTAGTACATTGTGATGCAGCATCTTGGAGCCCATGAAAAATTTCCCTACATGACAATAAAGTATATCTTATTATGTCTCATGTTATCTAGAAGGGCACCCTAGAGGACACCTCATTAGGTTTCCACAATTTAAGGGAACCTAGAGGACACTACATCACTCTTCTCCATTTAACTGCACCCCAAATGGCACTCTTAATGTTTTATATACCATGGGAGAATCCAAGAGTGCAAAGAACTCACTTGAGTCAGCCAGTGAAACCCAGAGATATGTGTAATCTTAATGGAGGACCTCTGAATTGCAACATATCCCTTTTATGCAGGCATCAGTGTTGTGTTGGTCTTTCAGAAGTTGTCATGAATTGACTTATTATCCAGTTTTAAACCACATTTTTATGATACACTTTTTAGATATTTTAACTCAAAGAAGGGTTTTAATTGTTGGATGTCTGGATCTAAAGTTATTAGGAAAGATATTATTCTGGAGAGGACGAGACCTCTGTGGATAATTCAGCTCCTTGTAAAACATTCCTGAACAACGAACACCGGAGGAACTGGGAGAACAGGACTTTCACCCAGGGGAAAACACCTTTTAACACAACATCATTTTTTAACATGACTACCGTGGCTTGTGAATTCAGTTTTTTTCATAACTTACATTGTTTATGTAACTTAAATAACTGACATGACTCACAGTTTGTGAATCACATTTTTTAAACGTAACTTTTTTTATGTAGTTTCTGTAGCTTCACTTCAGACATTTCTGGTATTTTTATTTACTTTTATTGTCTTCTATAACGGCTTACCAGGGCGTTTTTGTGCTAAACCTAGGTCAGTGGTTTTGTAGCATAAATGCACTGAAAACTGCAGCCTTTTTTTACAACTGCAAACCACAAACATGTATATGTATAATGACATGTTTCTCTATTGCTTGCACAAATTTTCCACACATGGAGCCACGAGAACATAATTCGGTGTTAAAACAAACATGGGGAAAAACTGACAGTCTTTGTTTGTATTTTAAATGAGAAACCACCAAATTGAACTTGTGTTGTTCTGTTTGCTAATTGACATTTGCTATGCTAGCATCATTATTAGTGTATAACATTTTTCAACTCAAGGTAAGCCAGCACTAACAGAAGCACAGAACAGGAACGAGGACTTTACTTTAAAAACATCAATCTTTCCTTGCCTTGAACAAGTCCTTCAGTGCCTCCAAAAATGTACCAAATTTGTATTATCAAAACACATCTGGAATATGTCATGTCTGAAACAGAAGGTTTGGTGTGAGTCAGATGGAGCCTTTGTTCATGTCACTTTGTTCCAAGGCGACAATAGAGAAATCCATCATAGAAGAAATGCTCATTTTTGAGCCTAAAAGAGCAGAATACAAAGTTGCACTGAGACTTGCTGCGTCTCATGTGTTTAACTGAAATATGTCAGAATCTTCAACTACACCATGAGATTTACAAAAAGTAGGCCGTGGTCCAGCCAGAAGCCCAGTTACACAGTGCATAATGATGAGCTAAAACAGAATCAGTTTTCTTCTCTCTGAAAACTTTAATGTCCCCAAACTGTGCTGCTGCCTAACTTTATTGCACCCTGCCTGCTAATTTGTGATCCGACTGCCACTGAAAACACTTCGACCGGAGCAGGTGGAGTTCACTTTCAAGCTCCTGGTAACAGTAGTGCTCACCCAGCTGTGTTAATGTCTCACATTTTCTGGAAATGACTTGTATTATCTGCATTTTCTGTTATGAATCACCCATGCTGAATCTCAGTTCATTCAAAGCAGACTCCAATTGATCATAAAAAGCTAGACCTCCTTCACTTCACTGTGAATGTTACTCATATTATCATGACTTGCACGTTTATGTTCTGCATACATTTCAGAGCCAACTAAACCTCTCCAATGAATACTCTTTTATGTCATAATGCAATGAATTACTATAAAAGTCATATTTAAACTTTTGAAAGTGTTAATCCCATCAAAAAAAACTATGACTAAATATGTTGGTCAGTGATCTTTTTCCACAGCTAACATTAAACACTGACTGTTATATCAACATGCATGCAAAACTAAAATGTTGTTTAAAAAATATAAACTCTAACAAAATCTATCTAGTTATTATAATCTCGACTGTTTTTTTCCTGATGCAACAGTTCTGTTTCGCAAACTCCATATCGGCAGCAGTACACAATGAGCTCTAGAGATGCGTGGGTCAGCCCACAACCCACGGGCTGGGTGGGTTCATGTAGGCTTACTACAAAATGTTTGGTCAAAAACCAGCAAAACAGCCTTGCAAGAATGTTATTAATCATCTCCAGAAGCATGGCATGCAATAGTCCACCTTTTCTTCCCTAACGAGTACAACCAGGACTCTGGACAACTCCCACAAAGCAAGGAATCTCTTTGTGTGTGTTTGTGTTTGTGTGTGTGTGTGTGTATGTATATGTGTATGTTTGTCCTTAGCATATCTCGAGAACCATTAATCTAAGCTACTTCTACATCACCCATTGGACCCCACAAAGAACAAGGAAAAGAGGTCATCCCAAGAACAGCTGCAGAACAGGTGTCCAAGCAGAATGTCCAGGCAGGGCTCAGCTGGGGAGATCTAATAAGAACCGCCAACAACCGAGTGAAATGGAGCATACTCGTCAATGGCCTGAGGAGCAAAGGGCTTCAGTCAAGCAAGTCATTTCTACAGCTGATATCGTTGGCAGGTGTATTGTTGGGGACCCAAGGGAGTGCAGCGTAGGATGTGGTGCAAGTGACAGTGGCACTATAAAAACAAACTTTACATTAAGGCCTGTAATTTTTGAACCATCAGTCTAATTATTTTTTGATTCTGTGGGTCCAGACAAATCTAGCTATATAAGCCACGCCAAATTTAAAACAACTCTCACCAAATTCAGTCCAAAATATCTCTTGACCATCCCAGAAGGATTACTTTTCTGTAGTTCTTGCTCAAACGCTATGGGCAGGGCTTATGATACAAGAAAGTCATAACACCTAAATGCTCTTTGCTATTACATTTTGTGGACATGTGGATATGATGTCTGAGTGTCCATGACAGAATGGGTGCCACTTGCCAATAGATGCTGGAGCAGCATCACCTAACTATAAATGAAGGGCACTTCTTCTTGACTGTGTACGACTTTACAAGCATAATTCAAGAATGGTTTCTCTAATCGACCTCACACTTGGTGGGTATATTGCTGAAGACCGAAATTGATTGGATGAGCGTTTGCTGAGAATGCTGCAAGCCGCCAAACTGTGATTTCCATGATACCCCAAATGGGCACTGTCCAAGAAGTTTAAAAGACAACAATGGCTAGAATGAATTTGCAAGTTGTTAAATTGGGTTAAGACTAAATAAAAAAATAAGTACACTGCTCTGTGTGCACACTGGTGAGGGTGCCGTTTGGCTGGGGCGTTGTTTTTGATGTGCTGGAGAACCAGGTTGTCCAAACACTTGATCAGGATGAAGTGGGTCACATGCATTAGACACTATAGACTTTTAAGGCACAGGGATGATGGTGGCTATCCTATGTCCTATCCTGGTGGCTATGGTGACAGTGATAAGAAAAAAACTCTCCTCAGGGGTTTTCCTCACAGCACAGTGGATACTGACATTGGCTGGTCCTCTGAAGGAAGGGGAGACTTGACAGCTGACTCTTTGTTGAGGACATCAAAGTGAGCATAAAAGCACATCTGGCAATGGGGCCTAACACATAGCAGGGCTCCTGCTTTTGTAGCATGTGATACTTTGGATTGCTTGCCACTTATCTTTGATGCTGAGGTTGATCCAATCACATTTGGCTTGTTGTAAAAGAGGAAAAAGTGTCACAAATCCATGTTCGTTGACATTATCTTCCAGCGATGACAGCCTTAAATGTCACTCCACGGCTGCCATAGGAACCAACACTCAAAGGCAGGAAATTTAGACAACATTTCCACAGGCTTGTCAGAGACTCTCCTTTGGAAAAATGGACAATTATTTATTACTAAAAAAAAATTATCATTTCAGTTTGACTTTAATTTGAGGAAGCAGCAGGATACTAATATCCAACAACAACACTGCATGTACTTGTTTTGACCCACTCAAAATCAAACAGCATCACAGAGCTTTGGGAGATGGAGAATAACTGCTTCCAAACATTGAGGTTCCCTTTAAAATCTGCACAACCTGGGGCCTGTTCCATAAAGTGAGTTTACCAAATAAGCCAGGCTATGGGCCCAGACATTGGGCCCCTGGGCACAGACATGCAAAAGGCCCCACCTACATAAGAGCAAGACGCACTGACTTTGTGAAGCCTCCTCTTTGTTGTTGTTATGCTTCTTTTTGTAGTTTTATGTTTGCTTCTGGTAATTTTTTGGTCTCTTTGCTGTCACATTTTATCTGTTTGTGTGTCTTTGTGACTGTTTTGTGCCTTTTTGTGTTCACTTCCTGTCTCTGATCTTTTTGTGTCTTTGTATCTTTGTGGTCATTATGGTTTGATGTGTCCCTGACAGGGACATAACAGGAAAAAAATGCCATCAATTCAAGCTGTGTGGTGGGCGTTTTGATGACAGAACGCCAACGGCTGTAAAACGGAGAGGAGCACTGAAGTATGTGATGTCCGTTTACAAGGGTTTTGCTAGCAAGAGAGCAACCAGCGACTCAAGTTGGGGTTATCTAACATAACAAATTTGCACGGGGCAATATCACGTTATAGCAGAAGTGCCGGTGGTGGTCATCCGTTATCTCTTTGTAGTTTTTTTGACTCTCTTGTAGCTATTTTGTTTCTTTTTGCAGTTGCTTTGTGTTTCTTTGTGGTTGTTTCATGTTTAGCATCCTTTAGTGGTCAGTACATGTTTGTTCAAGTAAAATTCTCCAAGTAAGGGCATAGTCTGACTCAATTTCAGTTGGTTTGGTTCCATTATGCAAATTTGAATAGTTTCCCAGTATAAGTTGCCACAGGAAGTTAACTATGCTGACTTTGCTTCAACATAAAATTAGTCAGATTTACTGAAGTAATCCTGTTTTATTTGGTAAACTAGTTTTACAGGACCCATCCCTTGACTGAAAAGAAGAAAAAAAAAAAAACACTATTTCCAAATTAGTTTTTCTTTTTGACTCAGATTTAACAAGGTGGTGATCTGTGTGGCTGTGTTTATTGTCTGGCTGACATCTTTTTCTTGATTCTTTAGACATCCTGCACCTTTTGACCTTCTTATGCTTCCAATCTATCGGTTAGTCTCCGACTCTACCTTTCCTTTTACACTTTTTCTGTGCCTGCCTGCTTGGCGGCGGGGCAGTATTGTGTCCGTCCTTGGACCTGAAACGGAGCGGAGTAAACCATCCCCGGCATCCTAATCTCATAAAATGGAAGAAAATTGGTCTCATCCTCCTCTCCTCCTCCATCCTGAGCCTCCTGACCTCCAGGGGAGCCTATCCACCATTTTAATGAATGCCGAGTTAAAAATAAATAGCAGCATTAAGTCCTATAATCTGAGGCCGGTGCAAGTCCTGCGGTATAGGCTTTTTTTCCTTCTCCAGATGGCAGAACTTTGCTCATTGAGAGTAAATCAATTGTACATGACATTGTTTCACTATACAGAAATAATTAGAATTGTGTTCCGTCCCTCAGTTAGCCTGATTCAATGAGCAGACTCATCAAATAAGAAGGAGAAAGAAGGAATACTGACTTAATTAGCTTAATAATCACAGCACAATGACCTTGAATTGAATAAGATGTAGCTGCCTCAAGACTTTTTTTGTAGTAAATGTCAGTCACTCACGAAGCAGCAGCAGATGGGCATTATACAAGGACTAGGTTTTATTTTGATATTCGAAAGAACTTTTTTCTTCTTCTTTTTTTCTTTCAAACAACCAATATGCACAGTGGTCTGTGTGCCCATTATGTCAGGCTAACACATTATGAATCATTCTGTCTCTACGTCAGCCAAGAGAGTGTGTAGTGTTTATGTCAGAGCTGACATTTGCTAATGTTGAAATAAATATGCTGTCTTTAGGGGGCTGGAGCGAGCTCAGCTTTAAAGCTAAAGTGAGGCTGTGTGGAACTAGAAGAAATTCACTGGTACCAACTATGTTATTATATGTTGTTAGCAAGGGAGCAATAAAATAAAGTGCCATGGGTTCTCAGAAGTCTCCCCTTTACAGACATGGCCACTTTATGCTAATCTGATGCATTTTGGGACACCACACATTTTTTATCATTCAGTTATGTGTTATTTTTATCGATAGTATTTGAATATTTCTGCATACTGGCGTCCCTAAACCATCTTGGAATTGCATGAATTGGGTGTGAATGAAAAAGTAAGATTCTTGTGGATTCAATGAGCCCAATTTTATTCATATGTGATGATGTTGTCACTGTTGAAGCCATTTTATTATAGTTATAGTAGTGAAACCAATACCAGCAGCCTCATGAAACCACAAACTAGAGATCGAGGGAATTCACAGGATGTATGGTTTTCCTATGTATATTGACAATAAAGGCGTTTCTCAGCAGTTTCCAGAACATAAGTGCTCATCATCCATTCGCTAAAAAAGTTTCATTCTTTCAGACAAAATGTCAAAGTTTTTACCACCACATGCATAGATTTTTCTGTGGTGTTCTTCAAGGTCTTGGTATCTTAAGCTGATATTTTGAAATTATTTTTGGCCTTTTTTTTCGAATTAGTTTTTTCAAAAATGGTTACATTAAGCATCAGATCTGTGTAACATATAGTATAGCTGCAATAACGTATGGAAAATAATTGAGCATGAGATGACCATCATTTACTCCCATGTTTAAAACTGTTTGTATAGGCACCGAACCAAAATATAATGCTTATTGTAGATGTATGACTAGAAAAACTTGCACACAGTGCTGAGCTACCTTTCCAATTAACCTTCAGGTTCCCAGCTTTCGGGTGATGTATTTACTTCTATCTGGTATCTACTGTTTACTTGCTACTTCCCTCTAAAGAACCTCTGTCTCTTTGTAAAAAAGCACAAATATGTGTCTGATAGGGATGAAGGAGTGGAAGAGGTTAATGTGATGCTGCTGCTAGCCAACAATGCTGAAGGCTGCTAGATATGGGTTTATCAGACTAGGCTCTAATCGCATCTTGCTACAACTTCACCACTTACATAATGCGGAGCTAAAATGCCAAGCACGTTTATTATGACAGGACAATGCCAGAGCACCCTTACATTGATCTGCAATCAGGCTCAAGCAGCTGGCCCCATCCAATGAAAAGTGGTACATTATGTTTTAATTAAGCTGAGACACTCTTGGAGATCTACTTGATTAACTTTCCATGCATAATTTTGTGGTTGTAAGTTGCTGCATTAAACCACTAACGTCAATTAGTTCTAGTCAGCTCAGATCAGGATGCTGTTTGTATTAAGTACTGTCAAGGAAGGCTGAATATCTGAGAGTTTCCAAACAAACACCCACACATAAACAGGCCGTGGGTGTGTGTACAGTGTGATGTGGCGTTCAGACAGACAGAGCTGTTCTCTAATTGGCCGAGCCAGCTCGTTAGGGGCTGTGATCCAGCCCCTCTGGGTGTTAATGTGGCCCCTGAGTGCCCGGCAGCAGCTTTCATCCAGAACGCAACTCCGGCCTTTAAAACCAGACCCGTGACTCTGCAGCAATTAGCACCCATCAGCCTGTAAACAAACTGCCACACCAGACCAGGCTAACGGTGTTTAAAACTCTGTTAGTGTCTGTGTGGGTGTATGTGTAAGAAAGAAAGTATAATTTATATACAGTGCAGTGTGCGGTTGCCAATTTTGTGTCTCCTCAGAGTTCTCCTTTTGTGAATCCAAATAAAGCTCCATCAGCATAAGGAACCATAACGAGTCACCCTGAGACATTACGAATTAAATGAGTGGAACAGCAGCAGAAAATGAACCTCCAAATTTCTGAGAATCAATTTACTCTGCGTGTTATTGGTAAAAGCATGCCATGCCGTGTAATTGAATGGCTGCGCTTTAGATTTTAAGAGTATGATGACAAAGCTCGACAATCAGGTGAGATTTAGTGGAGGAGTGAGAATATTTGTATTTCACAGCAGGGAGAGCCGTTGAGGGCTTACTGCCGCTGTGGGAGATTTGTGAGGCTTAACTGGACATCTGAGGTCGTTTGTTTGAATCCCAGGTTGTTTGTTTAGTCTCGTGTTACTTCTGTCTCAGATTTCAATGAGGGTTCGATAGGATATCTCAGGTCATTTATCCAAATCCCTGTTCACTCACGTATCAACTGCTACAGCAGCCACTAATCCCTAGCAATAGAGATAAATGTTAGACATGCTGTGATACAGCAGGGTAGGCTGGTTTGTTGGGTGTTGAGTATATGTCACCTTAATCACAAGAAGCACATTCTCAGTCACACCAAGAGGAATTGATCTATGCAGATTGAGCAAGATTTCGGTTTTTATATTGATTTTGCATTGATAAGCAGGTCTGAAGGTTGCTCTGTTGGTTGGTGGGTTGGTTACCGGCTCCGAACCAGCCCTGGGACTGCTTTGGAAGAAAAGGGGTATATGAGAATACTGCATACTGTGGGCTCTCAGAAGCAGCTTGAAGGAACATGCAGTGTGTGTAGTTGTATGACGGAGATGGAGCCTGGCTCAGAGACTGAGTGAAGTGGTTTTATATCAGCCTGTTTCATCAGCGAAGAATGGCTTTCAGTAACAGTTTCTCTCCCAGAACTAACCATCACAGTGCTCAGCAAAAGAAAAGTGACAGATTGAACATTCAGATAGAAATGAGTATCGCTCAGCAAATACGCTGTACTATTCATTTTCATTCTATTACTCTAGAAGCTTCTCGGATAGAGCTAATTACTGGAAATGAATGTGTTATTTATGGTGTCATGGATGAAAGGACTTATTCTCTGGTCTTTAAAGAGAGAGTTATTTTTTTTTTATAAGTTGGGTTGTATGAGGAACGTATCCATAGTCAGTGCATTTGGTTCAGTAGATGGTGTTTTGCATTAACCCAGTTAGGAGAAACTGCAGTGTACAAACTAAGCAATGTACTGCTGTGGATGGGGGGCAGCAGCAAAATGTATTTAGCCATTTAAGCCAATCTTAAAAAAAAATATACCAATTTAAGTGCTATATTTAGAATATTTACACCGCTTAACCCTGCTGTCAGACAGCCCTGTTTAGGTTTATGCAGGAGGAACTGAAACCATTCTATGCTCTCATAAGCCACCAGACTCCTTTGAAAAAATGCAGTAATTTTACTGCGAGGAAGACAAGAGTTGCTGCCTTGGTTGGTGAGTTAGTTTGTTTGAATTTGGTGTTTTAAAGGGTTAGTTAAAATTCACCAAAATCACACAATGACATAATGGTTCAGTTGGTTGAGTGGTTGCCAATGGATTGGAAGGTCTGTGGTTCCCAAGGCAGTTTACATGTCCCTGGACAAGATACTGAACTGATCAGCAGGTTGCACTTAAAGTACTTTGAGTGGTCGCTATGACTAGAAAAGTGCTGTACAAATCAATTTACAATTTAAATGCTTGAGGCATTAAACCAGCAACTGATATGCAGAGTAAATATACTGCTTCAGTTCCCTTTGCATAGATGAAACAAGCAATGTGAATCAATTAAATATTCAAAATATAGCATATACTAATACATATACTAACTTTTAGGTGGCTAAAAAACACTTCCACAGAAGTACATGGCAAACCGCCAACTAATACAGTGCCTATGGGAAATGCTACTTCAAAAACAAAAACAAATATCCCCTTTAATGCCAATACAAGAGCCAAACCACAATGCTTCCCTCATATGTCGCTCTTTAATTCTGCATCAGAAACAGCCCACAAAACTTTCACCTCTTTCTAGACTTCCCCTGCTGTAGTATATGGAGTTGAAATGCCAAGCACGTTTGTCGCCTGCTTCTCCAAACTGGTGGCTTGCTGACAGCCATCTACTGTACGTAAAACTCGGTCTATGGATAAGTGAGTCACCCTACCCCTCCAAAAAACCTGAACCGTCCCTTTAATAGCTAAGACATTAACTATTCATATGATATTAATAGTAGTCACTTGATAGTATAATTTCAGACGGACTTTATGTTCTAATTCAGTCGAACTTCCGAATAGCTGGCGCAGCTCCTAACAAAAGTTTCATCTTTCTCCCTGTCTCTTCAGCTCTCTTTCTTTTCTTCACCCCTTGCCATGAGTGACACTTCTCCTCCCATGCCATCCTTAGTGGGCACCTGACAGGCTAAATGAAAGGCAGCTGGCAGGACAGTATTGAAGAATGAAGTGAATAATTTATCTGAGCATCTGGGCCTATGTCCCTCATTCATCTCAGTTCCCTCTCTCCCCATCGTCTTCGTCTCACCACCGTCTCTTTTTCACCCACACATTCGTCAAGAAGAGCTTTTCTTTTTCTCTTTTTTGAAATAAAGCATAACTGGGAATTGTTCACTTTTTCCTCCAGTGTATCTTCTTTAACCCCCCCTCGTTCTCTTGACTCGTGTGGGTTCTCATTCTCTGCAATTAGCTCACAATCCAATTTAGAAACTTGATTTGTGTAAGCACAATATTTTAGTATGAACAAACTGGATATATTTCATCACTAACCTAATGAGATCAGGGAGTTGGAGTAATAATGAGAGGAATATACATCAACACTGAAAAGGAAGCATGGGGATTGCATTTAGAGCAACGGACTGGAAGCCCATAGGGGACTTTATTAAAATGATAATGAAACTTTATTTTTTTTTACCCTCTTCGCCAGTGGTGTCTCCCCTTTTTATGCCCAAGGCTCGAGAAAAAACAAACATATAATATCTAGTATATGGTAAAAGTATCAAAACTAAAAGTAATCTCAGTCTCAGTTCTTGCATTCAGCACTTAAAATACTTATATAATATATAATATATATATTCTTCTCAGCAGCTTATAAGTATTATACATAGAGTTTAGACAATGGAGTACAACCCCGATTCTAAAACAGTTGGGACACTGTGTGCAGCATAAATAAGACAGCTTGGGACATTTGTTTAACCGTTTTGACACATATTCAATTGAAATCTATACAGGGACAATATTTAATGTTTTACTTTTTCAACATGTATTTTTGCAAATATATGTTTTGTCTGAATTTTATGCCAGAGATCCCTCAGGTGGTATTGCATCAAAAACCAACACAAACTTATAAAGGACATTACCACACAGGCTCAGGATCACTTGTTTTTTTTAAGGGTTAGCTGTACTAATAAATGTTTTTTTTTTTTTTT
>CAFUXE010001280.1:170994-182223 GCA_903364295.1 Serranus cabrilla
TATTTTGTTTTCATAAAAATAAAGTCTAGAGTAAATAAGACAGAAATTGAAGATTGAGGCAGCGGAGAGGAATGGAGAGATGCTGTGAAGGAAGACGGCTGGGGAATGTATTAACAGCCCAGCAAGTTATGGAGGGTTGTTTTTAATCCCTTTGCCTGGTTTCATTAGAGCGTGCCGTCATTCGTCATCGATCACTGGTTGTCATGGAGGATATGTGGCAGCCTCGAGCCCATAGGCTCTGCTCCATTCTGCAACATGCTGCGATCTTAATGGAATGATTCACTCTGAGGGAGACAGACAGACAGGGAAAGAGACCGTCACAGAGACGGAGAAAGGTCGCAGCACTCTTTAGCCCCTCTGGCTAACAGTGAGATAGGATGATGGGTGCGTGGTATCGCAGCGTGGCTGTAATGGCTTAGACTGTTGTCGAGTGTGCCATCAGACAGAGTTGAGTACGTTTCCTTCACGGGTCGAGAAACACAACTGTCCTGACTCTCCTAGGGGTTTCCAATTGACCATCCGGCTGATTATTCTGAACTTTTATTTAAATTAACTTGCAAAAAACATGGCTGCAGATGCTGCCTATGTTCAGAGATGTCATTTCTGTAGTCCATTTCATGAAGTTTGAACGAAGAGGAAAAAAATATCAAACTGGCTCTCATATGTCCAGTTGGGGACACCTCATATGTCAAGGAGACAGGACAAAAAAAAGAGTTTTTCAGTGTAAAACTAAGGGTAGGAAAATTATTGCGTGCCTACTAACATTTTTATGAGGAACTTAGTCAACTCAAACAGTGGAAACTCCTGCATCCTTTCTTTATTATATAGACTGGATACATACTGCTTCCCTGACAGTTCCTGTTTCCATTTCAAAATAAAAGCCCTGTAGCATTTCTGTGGACCATAATCTCTTTTACTGTTGACACAAAACTTTTATTCTGATATATTTGCAGGGACATCTTATAAAAAAAATACTGTGGATTGTACAGCTATGTGGTACTGACAGTTAATAGTGGAAATAAGGCAGAAATAACTGTGCACTGTTGATGACAGGGAGCATGTCAGCAGCACAGCAGCAGAAACGCTCTCTGTGTGGACACCGGTCCACATTGGAAATAAGTGCTGCATTATGCGTTCATGTGGTAATCTCTGGGTTTGAGTAAGCATTCAAGGATGTTTTTGTGTCTGTTTTTTAATACCCAAAATAAAAATCAATCAATTAATCATCCTCTCCAATTCAAGCTGCAGCAGTTCAGTGAGGCAGTCGGCTTAAAAACAACTATTCTGCACCTAATTACCAGACTCAGCTGCACAGGTTGACTCCAAATAAAAACACTGACTCTTAGTTTCATATGTAGTTTTGCAGAATTCAGTGTTTGGTCTGTCTTGCTTTCATACCAGTTCAAATGAAATCTTTCACAAGGAAAAACAAACATATGGACAAACACATCAGTTTATTTATAGTGTACTAAACAAGTTTGGTGTGAAAGCACCTTGAATAAATGTAAAAGCTGGTAGTTCACTGATTTTTACTAATTGATGGTATGACAGAAAGTATAGTTCCGCTCCTTGGTTATACCTGACTGAGCAATAGAAACTGTTGTAAAATACTATACAAACACACACCTGTGACAGTATCACATCAGTATTACTGTGTCAAACAAGCTGTTTCAAAATGTCAGATTTTGTTGTGAATTTTGAATTACTGGGTGGATGAGTGGTTTAGGAAGATAGCCAGGAGAGAAAAGGAAGATAATAAAGAAAGGAGACACCTGGAAATTACTGAGAGAGAAATTGATCTGGAAAATTGATTTTAAAACAATCATCAAAATGGAGCTGAAGCAGGTTTCTCTGTTAGTTTTATGCCACTGTGAAAAACAGGAAATATGGAGCCTTTGGTTCCAGCATAATTAAGAGGGCTTAACTGGTACATCAATGATTCACAGATTAGCAGATCCTGGTGTCTGTTGAATAATTCTGTGTTTATCACGAGCAACGCAGTGTTTTACTGGAGCAGTGAAAAAACACATAAAACATCCCACCAGCAAGCGTTAACAGGAAGATTTTTATAAAAACTTTCGACTGTCAGGTGCTAAATCCAAATACACCTTAGTCTTTTCAACAAAGTCTGGTTTTATGTTTACTAGCTGTGTATGGGACCCAAAGTTAAAGAGGCCTACTGCCAACTGAAGCAAATTACTCAGACCAACAACCATGCCACGTTCAAAGTCACCTTAAATCACCTTTCTTCTCCATTCTGATGCTCTTTCAACTTCAGCAGCTCATCTTCACCATGTCTACAGGCCTAAATGCAATGAGTTACTGCCATGTGATTGGCTAATTAAATTTTGCACTATACTGCAACAAGCAGTTGAACAGATGTGCCGAATAAAGTGGCTGGTGTGGCCATTTGTTAAGTAGTTACCTTACACTGTAATAAAAAGTATCACTGGGAAGTAACAACAGCTAGGGGGAATAGCAAGTGAGTGGATATAATAAAACTGCAACATGATGAGAGGAACACATCCATCTTTCACTGCTCATCGGATCTCGGGTCGCGGGGGACTGGAGCCGATCTCAGCTGACATTGGGCGAGAGGCGGGTACACCCTGGACAGGACGGCAAACTAACACAGGGCCATCACATAGAGACAGACAACCATTCACGTTTTCATTAACTCCTACGGGCAATTTAGAGTCACCAATTAAACCTAAGCTGCATGTTTTTGGACTGTGGGAGGAACTCCACACAGAAGAGCTGTAGGTCGAAATCAAACCAGCGACTCTCTTGTTGTGAATAAAAAAAAAGATAAATTAAAAAGAAATAGCTGACAAAATGAACACTGTTGCCTCGTGATAAGGTTGCATACTGTTGCATACCTTGTCATGTGTGTGACTCCTAAAACTAAACTAATCTATGTTTGTGTGTGCAAACCTTCATGTGTTGGATGTGTAGTCTTTTTAAGAATCTGAAGGTCTATTTCCAGCTTCAGTCTGACCTGATCAATCTTTTCATATGTCAGTGAGACTCATCCCATTCTCCCAGCTGTCTCCTTATCTCACTAATGATTATTATTTGGAGCAAACTGTCCAGCAGTGTGTTTATGATCTTCCCAGGAAGAGTCAGGCTGCCACTTCATATGAACCCTGTAATGGCAGGCTGCTGTTTATATGCCTGACAGCCAGCCACAGTCACTGATAGGAGATAATGGTGCGCCTCTGCTCCTCAGGAACAACAGGATCAATAATGTGCCTTTTCTGACGGGTCTAATAGGAGCAAAGGGGAAAGAAATACCGGAAGGAGTAGAAAAAAAAGGAAAAACAAAATAGGACCAAGAAAAATGTGGGCCAGGAGTCACAAATATGCTCTCGCATCATAAGAGTCGCCTTTCAATTGTAATATAAATCTTGTAAGGGTTGTATATTATTAAAACTTCCATAAATTAAGCTTGCTGACTATGCAGGTGAAATACATGCAATTGCCAACCAGGAAGAACAAGAATGTGCCAACTGGTGATGACTGAAATATTATTGATTTGCCATGAAAACTATTGTTTACTGGTGCTTTTAGCTGGTGCTCTGTGCTTTTTAAAAACAGAGCAGCTTCCACTTTCTGTTTTTAAAAAGGGAAAGAGAAATAGACAAATTGATCTGGAAAATTGATGCCTGAAAATGTTACATATGGTGAAAAAAAATGTTAAAATTAAACAAAAAATACACACCCACTCTCAACTTTGTTTGGATAAACATTGGAGTTTTGCCAGCCAGAGAGGCTGGTATCTACGATTTATTCATTTGTGTGCTCAAGATATAATTTATAACATGAGATTTAATTCATGGACTCAATGTAATTAACCTATTTGTACAATTAGTTAAATTCTTGCACATGACATAAGTGTATTTACACTGAGGCACAGGGACCACGGTCACTGGCACACAAGACTTTTGGTCCCACCCACTTTCAAGTGTTATGGCAGCGTGCAGGGGTGCAGGTGCTCCCTGCTCAGCGCATTAAAAGCATCCGTAACACACCTATGGTCATTTCATGGCAGAAGGTCTTATCATGGGTGGGTGCATAAAAGGCTTATCACATTCACTACATTCAGCACCTGCATACACAGAGCTCTCGTCATGACTCATTAACAATTTGGGAATCCTGTAGAGACTTTTCCTTTAATGAAACCTGTTGTTGTCTGGGCCTTGGCCTTATTTAAAGAGAGATGATGCACCCAGCCATCACCCTGGTAACCTCACTGTTTATATAGCAGATGGTCCTTTGGGAGCAATAACTTTTAAGAGCTTCAGAATGTTTATGGAGCTGTGAGAACTGTTTTCAATATGCCAGCCTACAACATTCCTGCCCCTCCACCAAAGCTAATAAAATACCCTATAGAAAGAAAAGAAGAGGTAAACATAAAGTTGTGCAAAAAATATGTAATAAACAATAAAACTAAATGTTTCTGTGGCTTCAGCATCAGTCCAGTTAGGTAAAGGTGAGAAAGATTTATTGATTTTTATATTTATATGTCCACAGTGGAGAGCTGACGTGCTGTTGTGTTTCAGCCGCAAAGAAAAACAGGTTGTGATTCATTTTGCAGCCGTGTCATAAACCAATCCTGCATTCTATTGAAATGTGACCTTGTGGCACACACAATTAAAATACAGTGTAGAAGCCGGTCATTTATTAATGGTACAATAAAACATGTAAGACCTTTTAATAAGCACTATATCATACCGTATGATATTGATGTAGTAGGAAATATGCAAAAGGAAAACATGCGAGTTTGACGGAGAATGACTGGAGGCGGTGGATGAGATGATGCTGGGAGCCACGCTACGGCGAAATTCAATCCCTCACAGTGAGACAAATTATTCCATTAGTGACTCGCTGTCCTTTCAATTTCTCAGCCTGTTGATTAATAGCTAAAGAGCACTGTCTGTCACAACGGGAGTCTATCTTGGCATGGCTTTCCGGCTACTCCTCAGCCAAGGCCCCCTATAATGAGCCTGTGCTCTCAGCGCCCAGCAGCAGATTGCTTTGATGCTCCTATTTACCCAGCCTCTGTTGGCTCACCGTACAGAAATGCACAAATCTACCCACTCACCCGCCCCTACGACTGAAAATTAGAACAGTACGCTCATGGTAATGGAAAAAAATGAGATAGTACCATCACTACAAATGAAAATCAGCGTGGTATTGTCACTCACATTAATGTAATGCCGTAAGATGTGCGTTTCCAGGCAATTTCCATCACCCCTTCTGTCCACATGGCTTGACTGGGCTCATCAAGCGCTAATACTAATGTAAAAAGAAGCCTTGGCTAAATTGCACTACAGGTCAGATGATGAAAAAAGCACCAATCCATTATATTTGGTATAAACTTAATTTCTCACTCAATCACAGGTAAGTCAACCATTCATTTCAGAAAAAATATAACTTATTTCAAATCAGTAAGTATCTTGAATGTTCAGTTTTTTTCTGTTATTCTCAGTTATACTAGTTTTTATTTTTGGTAATTGTAAGCATGGATTAGTGTGGTTTCATTTATAATTTTAATATCGTTCTTTGTTTGGCACCCAGGAGGCGTCCTGATCAAGGGTGATATTACCCTTTATCATTATTCATCTTAATCTTATTATTATTTTAAAATGTGTAATCTTGAGGTTGTAGTAAAGGAATACTTTTCTCAATTATTTGGAGGGACACATACTTAGTAGGGTTCTGGGGGTCTTTTATGCATCATGTTATTTCCTTCTTTAAACGTGTATATCTGATTCTTATTTTTGTTTTATGGCAGTTTGCGTGATGACCTGCAACCCTGATGTATGTGGGACTTTCACAAAGCAGTAGTTGTTATTTTGATCATGGCTGATGTCAGAAAGGACTTGTGTCACTGTTAAACCTTAGCATATGGCATATACCTCGACTAGAAGAACCAGGAACTACATGCAGCAATGGAAGAAGTGACGGAAGGTCAGGGATTACAACAGGTATTTACTTCCAGGGGGGCTGATGTGAAAGGTCTCTGATTGGCTGCAACGTGTGGGTCAGCTAACTGGCGTGGGCGGGCAGAGCTTGACTTAACCTCCCGGTTACACAGATGTGTGAAAGCATAGAGCTGCACATTTCAGCCGTAAGGATGAAATAAGAGAATGGCAGGAAAAATCAATTGGCTCTGGCTAAGACGTTCAGTAATGCCTGGGTGTCGGAGTGGAATGATAATGTTGTTCTCACTCTTAATTCAGTGCCCTATGGAGACAGAGAGCTAACTCATTCTCCCACTCCCAATTTTCACTTTATTCCCAAGACTCTGTAACTTGGTGGTGATTTTGCAGATTTTTACCCCGAATTACATTTTCGTTTGTGGACAAAAATGTAAATGGGAATCAAGGCTTTCCAATGTGTTAAAAAAGGACTGATGGTAGGCTTTTATACTGGATACCAAATTAGTGAGTAAGTTTGATGTTAGAACACTTCGTCACATAGTCATGTTCCAGTCATATTTCGTTTTGTATAAACCTGTTCATGGAAGTATGTTGAGACTTTGATATTGTAGGTCCTTTAATCTCAAACAAAGCAGTCATTTTCCATACTGGTGTTTGTGTACCATTGGATATTATGTGTGGAAGTAGCCCTAATCCTTAGTAGTAGTAAGTAGTTTTGTGTTGCGACCAATCATATTTCCATCGTAAGATATCATATGAGCTGCATGTTTTTCAATGAAGCTGTTCATGAGAAAACGTTGCTTGACATTAAGTGACGAACGCTCTGAAGAGGTTGGGGAGGTCTGATTGGTTTAAAAGATGCCAGACTTTAGCATGAGTGACATGTTTCCTGTTTCCTTCGACATCTAGTGTTGGTTGCTTTTAACTATGACCACAACCCTCACCTTTAACCAAATTGTATGCAATGATACCTTGATATTATAGGCCCTAAAATCTCGAACAAAGCAGTCATTTTTCTATATGGATGTGTGTGTACCATTGGATATTATGTACGAAAGTAGCCCTAATCTTTTCCTAACCTTAACCAAGTAGTTTTGACTTGTGTTTAAAACAGCGAAAGGCCATATTTATTTTGTAGGATATCATACTAACCGTGCTGCAGTATTACTATGAAATCACACAAAACCATTTACGACGGGTGTCCTGTAGCTCAGCTGGTAAAGCATACACCCCCATGTACAAAGGCTGAGTCCAAGCTGATGCATGTACATCCAGCATTAACATTTATTGACATCCATGTGTTTTATATTGAACACATTCAGTTTGCAACACATGCTTTCTGTTTCCAAGTCCAAATAATCAGCATCAGCATCTCAGACTGGACAATGCTCATCCAGAGCTACAGAATACACACGTTGTTGTTTTCACAGGCTGAATGGGAGTCCTAATGGCCAGTAAAGTGATCCTAAACAATTGTTGGAGTGCTTCTTTAATGAATCGATAAATCATCAACATGGAAGGCATACTGTGATAATCACCCTCCTCAGTCAAGATCAGAGAAGGAAAGATGCAGATGAGGACATAAGAATAGCTCTCAGTTTCCTGTGTCCGGTCTTATGATTAAGTATAGATTGTGGGCTGGTCCACTACACTGCTGATGTTATAATCCATCAGGAGTGAAAGATGTACAATAAATGGGTTGTGTATTTGAATTGTGCTTCCCTCTAGAGTGTGCCTTGTAATTGAAACGTTTGTAACTGTCGGTCCTGTGAGAGCCATATCCGACCAGATGACAGTAGCGACATGTGTCATGTTTCAGTGGAGTGACCAGTGACCACACAGCTGCCTTTTGCATTTTGCTGACTCCACTCACTCTCTCTCATGACAAATAAATGGAAAAACATCCCTGATTGATTGCAGGGAAATCCAGGCATTTAAAGGCTGGCACAAGCTGTCATCGTCAGATAAACTGTTCTTACTTTCCTGAAATGAAAATCTGCCTGACAGATATCAGCCACGACTGAGGACATTTTTGTGCAAAACAACGTGTTTTTCAAAAGCCTTAAAAAATAAAATAAAAAGATCATCATAAAAAACACCAGGAAAACACGGAAGTTTGATTTAAGTTGGATTAGTGTGGCTCACGATCAAATGAATGGAACAGATGAAGAAAAGAGAAGTGAGACTCATCTTTCCTTCTTAGTAAGAATCCTGAGCTGTTTTGCAAGACAATGAATAATAAAAAGCTCCAATGAAATATGGATAAAAAGTAAAAAGGGAGACTTTTAAAGAGCTGGAAATCCAGTATGTAAAAAGACTCTTGGTGAATAAAATTCTTTCAGTTAAGGAAGGTTTTTGGAGCAGCGGCCTGACTTGTTTTTCTGATGACATTAGCGCTGGCGGGCAGCTCGTCTCTGGTGGGTAACGATTGGGGGAAATTACTGTCACAGTGTAATCTGTTATCCGCTTAGCAACATAATCCACTGAGCTGATCAAATACAGTCAAGTAATCCAATTTCTCTCAGTTAGCTATGGAATGACTTCCTTCTATCCGTAAAATCTTTATCTTAATCACCTACATCATAATCAACCATAACTTTAAAGCTATACTAATCATTTTTTTATGAACAATAGAAAAATGCACTTGGAGAGAATGTCACTTCTAAAGATGCACCCACAGAGATTTAGCATTTAGCTCATTTCCCCCTCATCTCTACAGAGCTTTTCAACATCTCTTAGCTTATTGTTTTGGTTTACAACCCGTAATTTAAAGCTGCTGTAATTAATTAATTATTATTATTTTTGTTTAACACAATGGACCATGACATTTTTTTGTATGAGTAAGAAGTTGTTTGTAGCGATGAACCCCTGATAGACATGTTGAGTGCTCTTTCCAAGTTGGGACTTAGTTACTGCCCTAAGCGAAGGCGTTCAAGTAGCTTAACGTCTTGTTCACAAGTGTTGGGAAGATGGAGCGTGAGACATTTTTATCCATCATTTACATTTTTTAAATGTTCTCTTACTTATCAAAGCTATCATGATTACTGTGCTCTTTAAAGAAACTTCGAACAATCAGCGGCCATGACATTTTGCTATTGTATGCCACTAGCTAACAGTAGTGCAGTTCCAGTTTATCAGCACTGCTGCCCCAGTTGCTGATAGGGAACCCACAGTAACGTTACGCTTTGAAGCTCCAACACTTTGGAGCTCTGAATATCACAACTGTGTTCAGTGCTATGGCGCTCAGAGCAAATATTTACGAGCGCACAGAGTTGACCAATGCGTTAGCTGAAGCTAGCTGGACAACAAGGTTCCAGGTGAGATCAAGACAAAACTACAAAATAGTGACGAAAAGAAAGATGTGATACAAGCGGGCCAAATTATGGGTTAGGGTGGCCAGGCTCAGACTAGAGCTGATCCGGTGAGAAGCCAGAAGGAGTCAAGAGCTGCTGCATATTCTAAGGGGCCAACTGAGGTGTTTTGGGGGTCTCATCAGAATCCCTCCTGGGAACCTCTTGTTGAAGATTTTCCGGGTATGCGATGTCCAACTGGTAAGAAGGCTCAAGCTAGACGCAGAATACGCTGGAGAGCTTTTATATCTTGCCTGGCTTGGGAGGCCATAGGAAGTATTGGGACATTATTTATAAGACACGTCACCGAGCCCTACGATATCATATGTCACTCCTTTTTCTGGGTCATGCCTGTTTTAGGTCCGTGGTCAGTTTTAATTTGGCTGTTCTGAGTCATGCTTTCATTCAAGAGTCCGAGGCAACATCATTTATCCACCAGCAGACAAAGAGGTCATGTTTACAGGCTACAGCGAGATGTCTGTGTCATTGCCAGCGACAAAGCAGCCTCCGTGCCGCTCTAGAGTCACAAACCCAGCAAACAAATTTAATGAGGGGTGATTTGGTGTGTACCGTTTGTGACCAACACTCTGATAATTCACCGAACGAGCTGAAGTAACACTGTGGAGGAAAGTTATACCGCAGAAATAAACTATGGATTGTTTTGTCTTGAATTCAATGATTCACAGAACATATTGTTCTCTGTTTGTAGTCACTAGTGTTGTGCTTGTCATGCCAGAACTTTTGTCCCTTAAAATGTTTGGTTTGATAGTATTGTACTGTTACTAAACCTTGTTTTTTCCATCTCAAATTGACTGAGGCAGTATGAGGTTGTTTTTGAATTGGACTAGATTGATCTTATTTCTCAACACGTGGGCAATTTGTTATGGAGCGCCCTGAAAGAAATTGACTGGATCAGAAAGATCTGTGAGTCTGCTGTGCCATATTAATTGCATGCGTAAACTCGCCCTTAAAGCCACTGTGTACCAAAGCTTTATGGATTAGTTTGCTGTCACTTCCTCTTTGGAAAGCCTTCCATCGCAGTTAAGGGGATTAAGGCTCTGCTGGCCTTAAGAACACTTGTATATTAATAAGTAATTGTGCCTGCTCGTCTGCAGTCGAGGCCCAGCATACATACTGAATTATAACTACATAAATAAATCAAAGGATGTAGGTTGCAGGCAAGACCGGCTGCTTTGTTTGGTCTTAATCCGACCTCGAGCACCTTAGGAGTGTACTGTCTCAACGCTCACTGCCCAGGCATCCAAATGAGCGTCAAAATGTCACAGACAGCTGAGGCGAGGATGGGAAAGAACAAAAAGCTGCTGGTATATCCACATTCAGTATGCATCAGAAGTTCCTCCATTTGTCTGGGGAGGCTTTGCTTTTTGAAAGACGGTTAAGGGGAAATGGACAACTTATTCTCTTTTTGGGAACCATTGGCTGATTGTGGGGGAGTTTGGTTTAGTAGAGAAAGCCGCTCAGGGCTGATTAATTGTGATATTCGCTATAATAACTGGCTATTTTTCATATTTTAATGCTGTATATTTTCTGACTCACTAAACCCTTTGCTTCAACATGTTGTTGAAACAGGGCATGAATGCTGTTCAGACTGATGCTGCTTCTTAGTATAGAGTCTTAATTTAAAATATCATTGATTAATGCATTCACCTTATTAACCATTAATTAAACAGTGAAAACATAATAAACAGTGTCAAAGAATGTGTTCTCTGATTTGCATGGACTGCCTTAGCCGGCACTTCAAATCAGGAAACACAGACACACCCTTTTTCGTCAAAGTTTTAGCTTGAGGCAAAACAAAGCAAAGCAGTAATAGGCTACGAACCTACTAAACATTTTATCTGGCTGGGTTGTTTGGTGCCAGAATTTAATCTCCAACTATGGTTTAAGGTGATTAGTTAATTTCGCATTACGCT
>CAFUXE010001280.1:182321-199283 GCA_903364295.1 Serranus cabrilla
AAAAAAAAAAAAAAAAACTAAACTTGCAAGCCAAAATTTGCGTGTTCAGGGAATTATTCTGCCTTGAGCTAAGCTCCGCCCACTCGAATTATCTGATGTTTACGAATAGAAAAGGGGTCTGTTGCTTATATACTAGCAGCTTCACCGTACGCTAATGATAAAAAAACAGACGTATCATATTTTAGCAGCCAACATTCTGAACAGAATTGTGAGTATGACGTTGTCAAGCTAGGATCTTTGTAATATTGCGTTGCGTAGGTGGCTTTTCCGCTCAATGTGCCCTTGAATGAGCGCCCTGAACGCCTCAAATTAAAAAAAATGACTCCTTGAGATTTCTCCTTCTCATGTACCCACACGGATCTCTGTCTCCCTGTCCAATGTTCAATTTAAAAACAGCCTCCGTCTGTCCATTTTTTCTGCTGTCTACAAAATTTAAAGGTACAGATCAGTGAGTTATCACAACAAAACAAGAGTTTGGCTAAGGAAAGGCGATTCAGTAGTTTACTCTGATCAGTACGTGCACAGCAAAATGTGTATATAAATACACATTTATTAATAATTATTTTCAATGTTCTAGTTTATAATATTGTCACTGTATGACAGCGTTGCATAACAAAATGCAGCTGTAATGTGGTCCCTTTATGCTACACAAGAAAAAATGCCAAGAGGATGAGGTGGAGCTGAGGACTCTCACAGCCTGAGGAATGAAGCTGTTCTGTAGTAATTTGTGGGCCATAATTATTTTTTCAGTAATTAGGGACATGGAGACTTATTACATCTTTTTTATTCTACTACATTAGTCATGTCATGTATTTTTTTTTTCTTCAAAATAAACCAATACCCAGGATAAAGACTTAAAAAGATAAATGAGAAGTATCTGAACTCTAAAAATACTACTGACACTGTTATCATTACAGGACATGAAATAACTGCTGCTTAAGTGAACAGCACTCAGAAACTCTTGTGTCACCAACATCTTTTCACAAAGACAAAGATCTGGCACGATAGCATGCAGTGAGATTTTGTCTTTGATTCAGAGGAGCCCCACACTGTAATGCAAAGCAGCAGTATCACACTATGTGTTTGACAGTAAAGTTACAGTTTCTTATTGTTTGCTGCCGAGGGCTGGGGGCACAGCACAGCATGTTTAATTGGAAGAGGAGCTCGTTATGTCCTCTCAAGCTGAACATGATGAAATATTATTTTTCTCTGCCTGTGCAACATGAAAATTGGAGTTATGCTTTGACTTCAATCAAATCTTGACTTTAATATAACATGCTGATAATGTCCTTATAATTAGACATTTGAGTCAGGCACAATATGTATTTTGGAAATATATTTTAACTGGCGTTATTGGAAGCATTCAGAATTTCGCTCCAGCCAAAATCCATTGAGAAAAACTCTGTCTTTTCCTTTTTCATATTTGTGTGAATTCCACTGTGGAAATTATGCTGTAAAGCCACCAAGCCCCCGTGGGTGTGTGGAGAATAACTTGTGCTGGTTCAAACGCCAAGCTCAGTGAGGCAGCGTCACAAAAAGCATTCAAATTCCCAACACAAAAGAAGTCGTGTCCTTGTGCTTCTACTGTAATGAACATCATGCCTCCACACAGCTGAGCTGCTGGGGATTCTTCAAGTCGCAAACTACTTTTCAACTTAACTTTCCCACAGACTTTCTGCCCGGAAAGGTGGACTGTCTATTGTTTATGTAAGGATATGTTACATCCTCTTTAAACAAAGACATTAATATACATAACATAATACTATAACTACATAAAGCTTCTGTTGGCAATCATCCTTCTTCATCTAGACGGAATCCTCATGTGTGGAAGCAGCCTGCTACAGGTGGATACTGAAGCATACTGTGTTGAAATGTGTGTCATGTCAATTGCATCACAACTCCAAAAACATGGCTTCATTAAAGGAGGTTACCTGTCTACAGTTCACATATACCATATATAGCTGTGAATCTGGTGGGCCAAACAATGTGCCTCATGAATGCTTTTAACAATCTTCAATTTATTTCTGTAATTCATTTCAGAATTAATATAATTTACAGTTTAAAAAAATTTATTTCTCCAAACTTAGGATGCCAAATTATATGACCCCTTCACATGCTGCAACTGAATACCAAAAATCCTAATGAAGAAACAGCAACAAGTCCTCTAAACCATACAAATACAATTTGTTCGTTCCTACCCCACAGGAGCGTGTCCTAATTTAGCGCCCCTACTTATAGCAGCAGGTCATCATGTTCTTAACGTTGCCAAATGGTTGCAGTTTATGTTTAGGAAACTTAAGCACATGGTTAGGCTTAGGAAAGACCTATGCATACAGCTACATGTGAGCCAGATACAGATGTGGTGGTTGTTCGGTACGGTACGTGAAACGTGACAAAGAGCATGACGTCAAGGTTCATCACATACGTAACTTTAAATAAGAACACTGACCTTCACTGGGGACAATGACCCACCAACCTAAAGTGGACTTTATCATTCTTTATACTCATATTAACTATAGCTACAAGAGTGTGCATCTAGGCTGCATCTTATTATTTTTTTATTTTTCGTTTGCAGGGTTTCTGGAGGCATTCGGGTATTTCCATTTGGAAGTTATAGCAGTCTAATTAGGACTAGCGAGAAGAGTCCAAGCAGGTGAGTGTTTTCTGTGTCTGTATTTAGAGCAGGGGGAATTTATCAACTGAGGAAAACAGTGACTCTGAATGTCTCAGCTGCTTAAGCAATCCCTCAGGACCCTTTGTTCTCTGGCACTACAGAGCATGGTAATAATCCACTTAGATGTGGAGCCATGAAAACAATCAGTGATTCACTTAAAACACTAAGGCTTTACAAAAAAAAGCAGAAGATTGTTAAGGCTAGTGAACATGTCTGAAGAAGACAGGTTTTTCTCAGGATCAGATTTTAGAAAGCAGAGAGGGAAGAGACCAGACTGAAGCCATCTTCTGCTTCAAAAAGGCTGTCAAAATCAGATCAAAATGACATGCGTCTTTTAGGTTTTATTTCTTTCTACCCAGTTCCTGTCTCTGTTCTTTGGTTGTGGGTCTTTTTTCTTTATCTCTACTTGCTAAGCTTAGAGATATAAACCAGGGCATCAGCTCTACTTCATCCAAGAACTTGAGGTTGTGATGTTACAATAGAAACTGTGTTCTCACGCTTCTATATATTCTCAGAAATTCAACTGAGCTCACTTGCTCATATTCAGTAATAAATTATTAACCACAGCAACAGACGTGGCAGGAAAAGTTCAGGGGGAAAATTGAATTTGAGAAACACCAACCCTGTAGAAAACACTAACCCAGGCTCACTGTCAAATAAGTGGTTACATTTACCTTCTACTGTATATGATTTCAGTTTCAGTCCATTTTATAGAATCTGTAGAGTATGCAGTGGAAATTATTTGTGTTTTATAGTGTTTCTCAAAGTATGTATTATGTAAACCATCCTGCAATGTAATCCTAATGCTGGGTGTCGCTGTGCTGACTTTCTGGCAGCATCAAAAAGACCATAAATTATTTTTATTTGCTTGTTATACCTAAATGGCATTTTTGCTTGTAAAGGACTGAATCAACAAGAAGTGCACTCAAAGAGCTCAGATGTCTGCCATGGCCGATCTTGCACCAAGAGTGATAATAAGTATCTGCCCTGTGATTGGGATTGGATCCAAAAGTCACCAATTAAACCTAAGCTGCATGTTTTTGGACTGTGGGGGGAAGCCGGAGGACCTGAAGAGAACCGACGCCGATACAGGGAGGACATTAAAACTCCACACAGAAGATCTGTAGGCGGAGATCGAAGTGCTAACCACTTCACCCCTGTGCGGCATTATTTAACTCGTTGCTTTATTCAATAAGAACAATGTGGTCCTCATCAGCTCAACCAAGGTGATAAAAAAAAGATTTTGGAATCATCTTTGTCTGAAACCTCAAGCTAGATCGAAGAGAGGTAGAAACCTCTGCACAGTCCAATCCTGTGTGACTGGTCTAATGCCTCCCATACATAAAACAACCATCTATCACTGGGTACGAAATTTTTAACTTCTGAATGCACAGGTTTTTTTTTCCAGCTTTCTTTTAGTAATGATATACAACTAGATGTTAGGAACAGCAGTTTATTATTGTTTATTTATCAGCTTCCTCGGGCTGACAGATGGGTGAGTTTGGCTTTGTTCGTGTTTTCTTGGGCGTCACATAGCCTTCATTCTCATGTAGTGGAGCAGAGGTTGCTTTGATTAAGGGGCTCCGGTTTGGAGGCTCTCCTCTGAATTAGACATCTGTTGGAGCTGCTGGGCTGTCAGGGGGAACAACATCAAACCTCTGCCTCCAAGCAAGATTCAATGGATCTTCCACCAAGACGAGAGTGCTTATCTCTCATCTATTCATTATTCCATGAACCTGAGAGGAAAACTGCCCATTTTCAACTGGCTGTGTGTCACTACAGCCACCTGTAAAAGCAACCTGCAAGAGCCATGGTTGCTGGCAGCATGGAGGTGTTGTTCATCTACATGTACTGCCCGCACTGCAGCAACAAAGAGCTGGTTGAGCCTTTAAACGCCACAAATGATTAACATGCACGCGCTGTGTGAGTAGTATGAAGTTACCACGGAGCACGTCCAGTCTCAGATACCACCTGATGTCCGAGCATACAGCGGATACGGAGAGCCTCTTCCCCCTCGCCCCTTGCATTACACTCCCCACGGGACATGCACACTTTATTTACTGCTCATCACCCTGTTATAATTCCACTTAGTAGAAGGGGCTGTTTTTGTGATTCTTTTTTTTGTGATTCTGTTTTTTGTGACCTTCTTTATTACCCCCATGTGAGGTTAGGCACAATTACACTGTGTGAGATTATTTGCATCAAGTGTGAAGATCCAGGGAATGATCACTGAGTAATGACCAGTGTACCTGTTGTACAATGTGTCTGTTGTTGTGATGCATGAGGTCAATCATTCTGTGTTGAGCTGCTTAAAACACATGGTGTTTAGTATGTGATGTTACATTCAGTGTTTAGTATGTGATGTTACATTCAGGTCATTATGATCTGTTGTTTCTTGTTGGCCTGAGTTTGCCATCTTGTGCTTTCAGCATATGTCTTGAGCATGCAGTACCTCAGAGGTTATCCTGGACAGTATTTGTCATTCTTTTGAATTGCTGCAATAAAAATAAACATACATTTGCATAAAACAAGCATGTGTGTCCCATGTTGATAAGAGTATTAAAAATTTGATGAATATCCATTTAAGGTACATTCAGAACA
The DNA here is from genome assembly GCA_903364295.1 of Serranus cabrilla. Taxonomy (NCBI): domain Eukaryota; kingdom Metazoa; phylum Chordata; class Actinopteri; order Perciformes; family Serranidae; genus Serranus; species Serranus cabrilla. The sequence continues at coordinate 187,597 of CAFUXE010001280.1, forward strand.
GATTTTTAAAAAACGCAATTAATCACAAGTTAACTATGGACAATCATGCAATTAATCACGACTGAATATTTTAATCAACAGACAGCCCTACTTATTATTCTGTGTTGCACTTTACAAATGAGCCAGAGTTAAGTGTGGGTTATTAGTGAAAACATTTATGAATCGATGATTATGTGTTTTGTTGGAATGAACAGAACCAAATTATTCTTGTCAAGCCTTTGTGTGAGAGCTTTAAACTAAATCAAATCAGCAACCAGTATCACATATTTCACTTTCTGTTGTCATTGTTTGTTTGAATTGTACCTGGTAGCTTTCTGTGCTTATTTTACATGTTTTTCTCTAGATATTACCTTTTCCCTCTACAATTAATAAATGTGGGGACATGGTGTTCTGTAATTCATGTTAGAAATTATGATAACAAAAGCAATGCCACAAAAACAAGGGATGGAATTGTCGCAGATTCACATTTTAAACTATGATCTAATAGAAAACGGGACAAAGGGTTCAACTCAACCAAAGCACGTTTGAAAGGATTGTTTTCATGGATTTTCTCGCCTTTCAGTAAGTTTTAATCAGTAAAAACACGGCTTGTATTGCTCACACAAGCAGACATATGCACAAACCCCCTCAGGACAACCTACTCAAACCTCACATAGGCTGTATTCTGTGCACTCTTAACTCATCCACACATAAAAGTAAGAAAAACAAAAATAAGAAGATTGGGGGAAAAGAATTCTCATGCATAATCAAAGCACGCCAAATAACAGACCCAAGGGGGCGAAACAAAGGTAAAGCTGTTCACTGGCTTATCACAAGTCAGGCCATGGGGTTATCAAAAAGTATAAAACAAAGCGAAAATAAGTGAAAAGGCTGTGATTGTTGTTTGTAGTTTAACAGTATCTGACCAAACAAAATGAAATAGAATGCAAACAGCAGTAAATTCCTTTAAGTGGGAAAGAACTAAGAACCCTATGGAGCAGCACAGGTGCAAGTCAGTGATTACCCAAGTTTTTCTTAGGGTACTTTCACATCCCAAAGTTTATTCTGTTTTAATCGAACTCTGGTGTGGTTAATTCCTTGTTACTGGTCGCTTGTGAACGCTCCGATCGAACTCTGGTGCGGACCAAAACAACCGGTCCGAGACCACTTGTGAGAGAAATGAACCAAAACCGCAGTGGACTGAGGCTCCTATAGTATAAAAATTAAACTGATGTCTGCACTTTCACTCTATAGGCTGCCACTGAGCTAAAGCTAATTCCTCACTATAGAATTATCGTCGTATTGCTAAAAATAATGTAATATTTAACATTGTGGTAGAAGCATCAAGGCGGGCCTCCTGGGACTTTTGTGATTTCATTGAATCATCCATGACAGTATCTAGATTAACAATCTTTAGATGTGAGCAACTCATGCATGCACGTGCACACTAAATCACTGAGGTTAAAGCTGTAATAAGTATTTTTATATTTACTATGAAAAAATGACTTTGCATCAGGTGTCACCTGTAATAAAAAACCTGATAGTGTAGCCAGGGGTTGGGCTCTGGAACTCAAACTTGTAATTTCGGTGTTTTCTTTGCAGGTATTCCAAACTACTTACATTTCCAACAGCAAAATGGCATCCCAAAATAAGAGTGCAGAGGATGCTATGGATGAGAATGCTTTTCAGTGTTTTGGCTGACTCAGATATTAAGCCGTATTTATTTGAGTACATGGCTGAAGGAATGAAAACACCGACTTCTGGTACTTTTGCTTAAATTGCCTTCTGATGTCAACAGAAACTAAATCATTCTGCTGCAATGGCATGTCAGCGTTTTGTTGGATGCTGTCGCAGACACCAACTCTGACAGAGGCTGTGATACTCTGCATGAAAGTTTTACTTCTTACTTGGATGAGGGAGTGCTAGGGACAGAGAGAACTCGCCACTGGAAACTGTTTGGAAAAAGGGCAGGCACATGGAAAAATAGTTGGCTGGTGATTGGATGAAACATCTGCCAATTACTATCAGCGTTTTGAACGTCCCTGCTGTGTTAGTGGCCTCCCTACCAAACCTAAACACATAATACCCATTATGACACTACGCATTTGCATAAAATGTTCATTTAAATTTTAAACCTGTTTCTAAGCTAGATGAAAACACACAACATGAGAGGTCTAGGGCTAGGTTTACAAACCAGTCAGTTATTGCTTCAGCTTCAATCAGGAACATTACAAATCGAAGAATTCTTGGAAACATCTAGCTCTTTACAATATCACTGCTTGTTGTAATGTTCTGCAGTTTCATTAAGAAACCCCTCAGACAAAAAGTTTTCAGAGTTTGGACTGCAGGCTTGAATTCCAGTCTTAATGTAAGCATTGATCCCAGAAGATCAGCGATCTACGATCAAGGCAGGGAAGAACAGCTTTGTTTTGCAATGCCTGAAGTACAGAGAGTTGCACTTGCTCTACAGGCCGATTCCACATCATAGCTTCCCGTTCTTTTTGACTACTTTCTTCTTGGCTCAGTTGTCTTTTCGACATCAGCTTTTCCTGTCAGCTTTTTCATAGAAATGCTCTGCCGTATCAGTCCACCACATGCCTTCTAGAGTGCTGTGATCACACCGTTCACAGTGGAGGAACTTGTAAATCCCTTATTTATTAGAAGGATGATTTAAAACATCATAAGTAGGTACATTTTTGTGAAAGACCAACAGCTGTGGACAAATTTGTGCTTGAGAGGCATTGAATGAAGGCAGGAAAACATGTCTTCACTGATTTGACAGAAGGCATTAGGCATTACCATCATTTTTGGAGAAGTTACACTAATGCAGGATGCAGTCGAGTTCAGATTAAAGACGAACACATTTCTTGTGCTTTGAAAGGGATACACTGAAAGAGGAGTATATACTTTCCAAAGTATCAAAAAACTCACTAGCATTCGTATGGGTTTACATGTATAGCATGAAACCAGCATAAGTTCATATGCATAACAATGCATGTTCAGTTCTTATGGGTGATTTGTTTTTTGTCCAGCAGACAGGTGGGTGGCAGCACAGTTCAACACAGCAAAACAGATCAGAGTCTCTGTAGGTCGGGAGACGACTTGAACACAGACAAGAATTTACAGAACGTGGCAGCCGATGCTGTAGGTGAGTGGACGGGAGCCAGTCGAGGGATTAAAAACGGTAAAGGTAAACTCACTTAGCATGGTAATGGACAGACAGAATGGACAGACAGAAACCAGGAGGGGCAGAAGCAAAACTCGGTTGGGGACGGAAAGCTGAGGCGTTTACCAGGGAATCAACAGACCAGGTGAGTCAGAGGCAGGAGGTCATATACTGGGGTGATTGGTGATCAGAGGCAGCTTGGTGCACAGGTGAGGAGAGTTGGTTAAAACCTGGGAGACAGGCTGCAGGAATGAACAGTTGTGGATCTGAACTGTGACACTAATTTACATTTCAGTCGGTTTTGGGCTGTTCAGTCTGATTGACGTTTATGTGGATCTTTTTTTAAAATCTTTTTTGGGCTTTTAAACCGATTATAATGAGAATATTAGGCGCATTGTAAATGTGACTCGTGTTTGAAGTGAGGGTAAGGGATTAGAAAATTATCTTATTTAAAACAATGTAAAGTCCAAACAAGAATGATGTGGGGACAGAGTAGACATTAGTGCCGAAACATCAGTATAAATCAGTTTTCTTCAAAGTTTCTTCTTTGAAGGAGATAGATCTTGAAATGGGGCAAAGTTGTTTTTTTGGCAACATCAGTTTTTACATTCATAGAGAGACACCTGGGAGCTGCCCTGCACAAATAGTCCTCTGGTGAAATCCATTGAACAGCAGCACATTGTGTATTCAGCCTTCCTCACAGGCAACTCTACAGCATTTGTTAAAGAAAGAGAGTATCACTGATACACTTTGTTCACCCATATATTAGCAGCGTGTCCAGGTGTTTTAAATCACAACCGTCTTTTAATGAGCTCAATTTTATACCCCTTAGGTTTCTGCCACTTAACAAAATAACATTTGCAGCTATAGCCTTATTTCCCCAAGACATTGTTTATATGATCCTGAGCTTGGTAACAGCCTTTTTTTTTTTTTTTACAAAAGCAATGTGCCCACAGTGCTTTCAGGGGAAAATAGACAAAAATCCATTAATCTTCTTCTTGCCCCAGGTATAAACAGAGTACGGAGAATACAAGTTGGATTAAAGGCCTGCAACCACTCCTTAGGGAGCACCAGACAACATAAAGAATTTCATCTGTGTTTATCAAGGTCCACAAGAGCAGTTGCTGTCAGAATATGCTGACGTTACAATGACGTAGTGAGGCGTTTGCTTCGTGTCCTTGATCCTAGAGAATCATCACAAATCAATACCAAACTCATCTCATCTCAGCAGAAAATGGTTCTGGTCTGACTATATCTGTCAGGTAGCAGAGCAAAGATCTGTGTACTTCTGTTGCAGGGAAATAATGGAGCTACTGGCTTGTAAATCATAACTTCTCATACAGATGCCATATGTGCAGTACATCTTCCGTAAGGATGCTGTCATCAACGTAAAAGCAGAACACGGTGCCTCCTCCTGCACCAAAGTTAATAGGTTCTTCTTTCAAATAAGGAAAGACAAGATTTTCCAAGTGTAAAATGTGGTGAGACTGCATCTTATCATTCACACCTCAAGATCAGAGAGATGCCTCTGATTTTGTAGCAGGCAAAATTTCCTTTGCCCCATTCTTCAGCCATAAAAAACCGGGATGATAAGGAGACTGGTCTCCCCTCAAAAATGACCCCTCCAGTTGTTTGTACAGACAACATAATACACCTCATATTTATATTTGAGACAGTCTTCCCCCGCCCTCGAGCAGCTGTAGTAAAACAGAGTATAAATCATGGAAATTGCACTTGGGATGGGTGGAAGGGATGATGTCTGGTTCGAACAGACATCAGACATTTACCCAGGAGAACAAAGTTCGTGTCCCATGTGTAAACAAAGGTAAATGATGTGATAGAAACATCATTGAACTTCCGTGCCTCACATTTTGTGCATCACTTTTTTGCCCAACTATGTAACTTCTGGTAGTCATATAATCCTCGCAACTGCTTCCCTTCTGGGATTTATGTACATTTATCTACCGTTGAAACTGTCTATTATGACGGCTAACCAGGGACTTTTTTGCCCTAAACCTAGATCAATGAATTTGTAGCTTAAATTCAACACAACTGTAGTTTTACAATGCTCCGCTCTGGTCTGTACCACGAACAGCGAAACACTCACATGCGTTGTTAACAATGTTTTTGGCAAATTACCTTATCCATTGTTTAGGTTGGAAATCTTGTTGCAAATAAGCTAATGTGCTGGTATCTCTACTCAAGGCAGCTGCAACAAAGGCAGGAAAGCCCTGCCTATTACTCCACCTCAGGCCACAATTAGACCTGCTTGGCCCATAACTAATTTACTGGGCCATTACCATGTGAGGCCTGGGCCCTTTAACAAGCATACAGACCAGTATGGTTGATTAGCACTTACTGAGTGGTCCTTTATTCAACATTTTATCAGTGATACATCATGATGGATTTTACAGTCAGATCCAGGGAGGATCTATGTGATTAACAGCTCCGGGCAAGGACAGAAAAGAAAAGAGAGTGAACATTGAATGTATGAGAATAAAACTATGTCTAATTATGCAAAGAGATAGTCTTCCTGAATGAACCTTCATAAAGCTTCATTAAGAAAATGCAGATGGAACAGGTATCTGCCTTCAGATGTCACCAGTGTAAAATTTCAGTATAGTTCTACTACTGTATCTGTAAACTGTAAAGTGAGCATCAGAATAGAGAAGAAATGTGATTTGAGTGACTTTGAACATGGTATGATTGTTCATTTGAGTATTTCGCAAACTGCTCATCTAACAGCCATCTCTGGAGTTTACAGAGAATGGTCTGAAAAAGAGAAAATATCCAGTGAGCCTTGATGTCTTGTTGATGTCAGAGGTCAGAGGAGAATGAACAGTAACTCAAATAATCACTTGTTACAACCAAGGTCTGCAGAAGACCATCTCTGAACACACAACCAACCTTGAAGCAGATGAAGACCACAACAACACTTTATTAGGTACAATAAAGTGGCCAGTATGCCTTTGTCTCAGCTGTGTCTGTAAAGAAACAGACTGTGTACTGTATGGCAAACTTTTCACCTCAGTGACTCTCAGTCCTTCAGATAAGTGCTCAGAGCCACATCATGTTGGAGCATTTCCCACCTGTTTCTGTGAGGCTGTGCTGCTTATCTCACAGGCTGCAGTAAGTTTTATCTCAAGCTTGAGAAACACGCTCCAAAGCTTCGGAAACGAGCTCTTAAACTGCGAGGGACTATCTTGTGATAAATGACGTTGATGAAGACGCTGTATGTAAGGTTTTTCAGATGGTCTACACTAATGGCTTACTGCTGCCAGTCCTCATTTTGTTTCTGTTCTTTTCATATCTTTCCTCTTTTCATTTCACTTCTCTGTTCTCTGGTCCACTCTGGCTCTCAACTCTCTTTTCTCTTTCATGATACGAACTGTATGAAATCACAATGAAATGATTGGTAAGACATATTCAGGGCTGCCAACTTTTCAATTTAGTTTGCAGTAGATTCAGAATCTGTGAAGTCTGTGCATTTTATGAGTAGGTTTTCTGTGACATTACCCACCACAGGGGTGGAGGTCATCACCTATAAATCCCGGGGAATTTTGTTTAAAGTTAATCAGCCCTATTTAAATGTGAAAGCATTTGTTGATGCCTGTCAATAAAACTTCCCTGAATAAATAAAGCTCATCTGTTATTTTGCATGCATCAAAGCACAAATACATTATAATGAAGGTGTGTATGACATTTATTCTAAAATGTAAAATGACGATATCAAATGTATTCTCTCAGAGCCATGACACTCACTTCACACTGACTCACCAGTTCAACTGAACTGTGAAACATTTGTGTCTTCAGAAGAAACGAACTGTCAGATACTACAGGACAATATATTTTCAATATCATCAGCAACCACGGCGAGAAGAGAGAGCAGAAGCAGCAGGGAGAGACGTTCAAACCATGAGACACATTTTATCCACCACTGCACTTAAGACAAGCTTATATTCATTCATTCATTCATTTTCTCTAACCGCTTATCCGAAACCGGGTCGCGGGAGGCTGGAGCCGATCCCAGCTGCATTGGGCGAGAGGCAGGGTACACCCTGGACAGGACGCCAGTCTGTCACAGGGCCGCTACATATAGACGGACAACCATTCACATGCTCACTCACACCTATGGGCAATTTAGAGTCACCAATTAAACCTAAGCTGCATGTTTTTGGACTGTGGGAGGAAACCAGAGTACCCGGAGAGAACCCACGCACACACGGGGAGAACATGCAAACTCCACACAGGTCAGGATCGAACCGGCAACCCTCATGCTATGAGGCAAGTTCCAATAACAGTTCCATTTGATCTCATTAAATCAATAATGCGAATAGACTCTGCCAATTATTTCATGTGGTCATTATTTTAAGTAATTTCTCACACTGTCAGGTGGATACATGTATACCTATGAATGACTTTATTGAATGGATAAGATAGGGTTTCTTTCTTTTGGCTCCACTGCGAGTCTTCAAAATGCACATAGAAATAGGTTGATGGAAACATGACTCATGAAAAGAGCTCACAGAGTAAAAATCTAAAGAAATCTTTAAAAAGAGTTGTCTGAGAGAGAGGAAAGCTTCAGGAAGCAGCTGGCTGCAGGAGCTTCTGCTGGTTAAAGAAAATATATGCACCCACAAGGAGGCCGAGAGGAACGAGGACATCAAGTTTCATGTATATCAAATTGCAAACTGGAAGGATTATATAGAAAGAGTGTATTTGGGAAATACACCCAATTATTTACCATTATTATATCATAATCTAGTCTATCCATAGTCATTATAGTTTTTACACTGTATATCATAGCCATAGCCTGTTTATAGTGTACATAGTGTACCATAATTATTTATATCACTGCAAATGCACTTCTGGTTAGATGCTATCTGTATTTCGTTGCTTTGCAATGACAATAAAGTTGAATCTAATCTAATATACCTTTTCTTCCCTTTAAAGAAACACTCTTACTTCACTATCTTTACAGTAAGTCAATAAGTATAATATTCACCTCTACCCCAAAATGGATTTAGTAAACAAACCTTAATTAAACCTCTTCAAAGTCACTTAAACACAACAAATACAGTTTCAGTGGGCCCACTCACACACACCTTAATATAAATGTCCCCTAAAGCAAAATAAATAAATAAAATGTGTGGTACCTCAACAATGATTCCTGGCTTATCGTTGATCCAGCTGTCACAGGTACAGGATCCGCAGCAGGTCCGCACCACAGCCACCTTAGCGTGTCTTTTCCTCCTCCTGCGCCACCATCCGCATGCACAGACGAAGTCCAAGTCCAAGCCGCTCCATTCGCAGGATATCTGCTCCGTCTTCAAGTCAAAAACAGCCTTTTCTCCCTTAATCAGTTCAACTGGGTTAGCTAAACTTTATCTAGAGACCTTAGACTACGAGTAGTGGACTGAGTAAAATCTGTAACTCGAGTTAGCTTAACCGCAGTACTAGCGTTAGCACTCGCGATAGCATTAGCATTAGCACAAAACACTTTGAACTTCGGGCAGAAATCCATTCCACTGCTCCTCACATGAACTTGTCCTTTTTACCTTTTCACTGTTGAGCAAACAATCGTAAAAACACAAGCTTCATGAAGCTTTGCGCACTATAAGCAAAAATTCGCTTGGCTCACTCTGACTTCAACAATATAGCTCCTCTCTAAAACACATGTTGCTGCGTTCCAAAGTCAAGGAAGGATCCTCAAACGGCTGCATTTGAAGGACACTACGTCATCGATATCCGCCGAAGGACTGTTCCAATGTCCAGGATCCTCCGGAGGTCAGAGTCCTTCTTTGGCCCAAATTCCAAGGATGCTTGTGTGTATCCTGCGTGCGCCCGGCTTACCCATAAAGCCTTGCGCACACCGGTCCACCGGGAGATTTAAAAATGGCGAGTGCAGAAGCGGTGACGCCGGCGGCACAATATGCATTTAAATGTAAATATCTTCACTATAAAATCAATATTTGTTCAGTATGATAATAATATAGGAAGTAAACAGGAGCGCTGTAATTACACTGTGACAGACAATAGCAATAAAACACATCATACATTTTAAATAATTTTAACATTTTTATAACACTTAACTGTTTTTAACCTTTTTTAAACTAAACCATATTTAAATGATTTTACCAGTTTTTATACTACTATTTATACCATAACTTCAATCACATTTTAACCACATTTTTACCTGGGTTACACAAATAAACAAATAAATGGACGAACAGACACAGGCCGGCGAAAACATAATTAGTGGTTTGTATGATTTATGATGACAACTTCTGCAGCACGATTTGCTAAATGTGCTGTGCGTTCTGCTTTTAACAAGGTGACCAAAAAACACACTGAGATGTGTGAGACAGTGGCACAGCTCAGACTTCTGCACATGAGACTCCTGCAGAGGTGGTTTGCCAGCCTTTGCTGGGATGCCAAGAGACACAATCAGTATTTGGTTACCCATTTGGTTTCCCCCTCTCTGTCTAAAGAGGGGGCTCACTGCTCACTTTGGCTCTATCTCTCCAGGCCTGGCTCCTAAGAGGGAGGAGGGCTGGACTGGACTGTCTGTGCAGGTTGTACAGACTGGTTAAGTAGTGAGAACGGGATCCACACTGCCTGTTACAAGGCAAAGTGGCTGGGATTCCACTGCTAGTGCAAGGAAAGGAGGATTGGTCCCATTTCCAAGAGACAACTGAAAAATGAATGAATTCAAGTCCATAGCACTGTCAGGTTTGTAGTTTCCTATTTGCAAGTCATTGCACAATGAGAGACATTGAAGAGTTTAATGGTATGAGAGAATAAAACATCTGGTGTTTGCAGGCTAATTGGTCAAACTAATAACCTGAACAAAGTCATATTTAAACCACAGAGGCAGGCCTTTTTTATTGCGATAATCAGTGTAAATGAGGAGGATGTACTGAAATTGCCTCCACATAGAGAAAATACATATTTGATGAAGCAATCTAAAGTTCTCTGCCTCGTTATTTTGAAGTTTTATTTTTCTTATACACTATGGTGTTACGCCCAGATCCAGCCTCACTCAGCCTTTAATAATGCCACATTACAGAATTAATGATACCAAATAAAGAGGCAAGAATATAGAACTCATAAAAACTGATAAATGTTGGAGCAGAGCTCATGCTTTATAATTTAAATTGTCTGGGTTAAAGCTTGTGAAGCCAACGCATCAGTGAATAATGCAATATTAAGAGGAGTTTCAGAAGAAGTAATAGCTTGGGAAATGCCATTCCTCATCTACATAACATTCTAAAATCTCCTATTCAAAGAGGACAGATGACATGAATCATTTCCTCGTGTCAAATATCTCAAAACATGTCTGGGTTTTTTCCTGTTGGATGTCAAGCGTAGACAGTCACGGACACACAGCTCAGACTCATCTTGTCTTATTCATAAACCTCGTGATATGAGTCCAACAGTTGGGGAAATGAAGAATGATTGCAGAGATAGTTGTGATTTTGTAAATGAAAAAGCTGGGTGACAAATGAATGAATGACCTATTTTCCAGTGTAACCTCAGTGAGTCAGAGTTCCCTGATTTTCTCTTCACTTCCAGCACAATGAGGTCTGATTTCATCACACCCCCCACCCCCCTCTCTAATTGTGCATGATGATTGAAAGGACAATAGAGGAGGAGACACCTGTCATCAGGAAATGAGTTTGTGAGAGGATTTATTCCCTTTATCTGTGTTGTATCCCCGGGGATTCTCACCTCACTTCAACTAATGTTGTGTGCTGATATCAGGCTGACAATGGAAATAATTTGTGCTGTATTATTTTGCAAAGCAAACTATTGCAAAAACTTGCAAATGTTCACATAACCACAGATGTTTATTCTTGTCAGCACCTTTTTTTTAATGTTTGGACCTGCTTAAACTCATTAAATTGCATCCTTACCTTCTAAGAATTACAATAATCATCATATTAGCTAAAACCTTTTGAAAGCGAGTTTGAGTGTGCCTGCTGCGTCTGCCAGATATCATTTTTCTGATACTAGTTGTTTGTCAAGTGGATGTGAGGGAGCACCACATGGTTGCCAGCTGCTGGGTGTGATAGTAGCACTCATCCACGAGTACCTAAAGCACCCTGGGTGATAGTATTTGTGGCAGTGATAGTTCTACCGCAGCATCAGGCAATAGTGCCGTGTGCCCTAATCATAGAGGCTGTTCTCATCCACTTTTGGTTGGTTTACCTGCGAAAGATTATGCACTGAACTTCTTAGGAAACCCACATAATTTTAAGCCAGGTGGTGCTGCTGATTTGTTGTCAGGGGGTGACCTCTAGTGGCCGTGGTAATTATGACAGGAATGATGGGAGTTTTAGCAGAAATAAATGACTTTGACTGTTCATGCCTTTGTATCTAACAGTCAGCTTGTCATTTATGCAAACTTGTAAATAAACTTCTGTACGTGAATACTTCACGGTCTACGTAACTTACGCAACAATGTCTGTTATTTTCATACAGAAGTAATTATTTTAACCCAAACCCTGTTATTTATTCCCAACCTTAATTTTGTTGACTT
>CAFUXE010001280.1:206432-231382 GCA_903364295.1 Serranus cabrilla
CATACCAGAGCAAATCTCTCTCTCCATCTCCTGTGGGCCTCCTCCACAAAACATGCATGTGTTCATGATATGAATCTGCATTGCATGATATTTAAAAGTAGAAAACAGAGAAAATTCACCTGATTTGAAGGAGAGCGTGTGTGGCGGTGGAGGATTAGAAGCATCTCTCATTCTGCTTCATCCAGGCCCAAGGACATATACAGCTGCTGGAAGGGAATTAGAGGGTTGAGTCCTGTGTCACAGCCCTGTTAACCTCCTCAATGGCCAGTGTTATGTCCCTGGCTACAATTGAAAAGAGCCTTAAGCTACTTGGTTTTGGAAAAGCTGTCCATAAGTAATGAAGAAAAAAATGTTTCAACCACCCGGACGAACTACATCTGTTTGATCCTGGAACGTGACAGCAGTTAGTGTGGGAAAAGTACCAACTGATGTGATGTGTATATTTAGAGCTTTGTTGTATTTTCAGCGTGCTGTTTGTTTACCGACCCTGTGTCAGTAATGAGTCAGACCAGGAAATGTGGTGTCATGACTACCATAGTCAAGGTTTTCTCTGTTTGTTTAGCCTTTCATCTCAAGGCAAGTGCAGTGCATGGTCAGAGAAAGGGTTCCTGCCATGAAGCCCCTCGATACAATGCTTGCAACTGAAGCTTATGTTGCTTCAATGCACATTATAAAATATCACATAGATGTGTATTCTAATAAGCAATACATTAATTAATGAGCACAAAAAAAACACAGAATGGTGTTTGTCACAAGAGCTAGCACTGGCATCAAAGCAACCACAGTGTTGGGTACTGAAAAGCCATGTATTGATTTGATGTTTATACGTCATTAAATGTTTCATTGTCAGTTGGGATATCAGATGAAGCGCACTGCATAAGGTTTATAAAGAGGCCTGAAAAGCTAGATAAGCATAATGCATTATTATAATTTTACCATCATTACTATTATTACGAAATGATACGAATAAGAATACAAACATTTTGTTTAGTTCATTATACTTGTTTTAGCCCTAGGGACTACTCATTTTTATCAGAACGCCTCAACTCTATATTGGTAATAAGGAGATTCAATTAAAGGGAGATTCTTCAAGCAGGAACTCTGTAGAAAACGCTATTGGTTGCATTATGGGAAATGTAGGATCCAGCATCGTTGACCCATACTAAAAGACATGATATCTCTACCTTTTTGTTGCTTCAATTTTCACCTTTCTTTTAATAAACATGTCTCTCACATGTTAGCATACTTCATAAAAGAGCAATGCTAAATTTCAGGAGTTCCCTTTTAAGTATGTAAATTGTTATCACTCTGTTAAAAATGGTGGGTCCATTTTCCAAACATTTGTTAAAACAGAGGACCTTTTTAGCCAGCTTGTTTGAAAACTTTTATAAGGTTTTAACAGGATAGGAACAAATATATTTGTGAAATCCGAGGAAAGTGACAAACAAGATTTAAAGGACAGCATGCAGCTGCAAAGCATTAGTTAACCTGAAGTATAGATCATGCCACCTGATGTCTTTATCCTCTTTGTTTCCGTTTTCTTGGAATCAGAACGAAAACAACGATTTCCTTCCTGCACAACCTTGGCCCTAGGAGTCGTTCACCACCTTGACGTTGTTCTGATGCTGTTATTTGGCTACGGAGCGATGCTGTGCCTGGAGCTGTGTCTGGTGTTGACCCAGGCAGACCGGTGGACAGGATGTTCCTGAGCGTCCCTGGGATGCGGGCTGTCTCTGCGCCCCTCAGCCTGTTTGTTTTTCTGGCTAAGAGCCCCGCCATCACTCTGCCTCAGCAAGAATGTAAACACACGAAGGATACATGAGGTTGTTTTGTATGTTCTATACATGCATTTGTTAATGTACAATGTACAGTTGACACATGAGTGCATGTCAAAAAAAAAGTAAACACTTAAAAAAATGTTTGTGGAGTTCTTGGTATCCTGCTGCACCTGGGTGAAAAATTGGTCGAATAATATACTGAAACTTAAGGGCAATAACGATGTTATTATAATATTACAGAAGCTATGAAGTCATTACTTAACCGTCTTGTTTTCACACATTTATCTGTTTTCTTGCCAAAGCCAGCTAATGACCTCACAGCTTCACACCAGATTGCCCTTTTACAAAAAAATGTTTGTACTCTTCACCTGAAAAATGGTCCAACATCCAAACACAGCAGAGGCCCAAACAGTTTACGCACCAGCACTGCAACCTGTTTAACCTTCCACATAGCACCTGTCCTGTCCGCTAAACACTTTCTAACCCATTTGCAGAACATTGTAAACATCTGCAGCACTGTGTTTACCTAAGACGTATAAGAACGACCTACGTTAGGTAAGGATGGAGCTGCGCTGAGGGGGGTGTAACAAGATACATGCAGGCATGTTAATGTGGCTGACCTCTTTCAACTTTCACTTGAAGATCACTCCTTGAATTTATGGCTACTTGTGTGGCCTGAGGTGAATTTTTTCAACACAATCGTAACAGATGGTTTTTTTGACGGGTGAGGAAAAGAGAAGATATTACTGACTTATATTTCAACTTATAAACATTTTCACCTGCTCTATAAAGGTCAGTAAAACTTATGTAGCAACATTTAAGTGATCTGCAGAATATCTTGGAGTCCTTGGACATTTTCTCTGGTTTTTGCACTGACAGTGAAGAAATACACAAGTAGGAGATGCACTGATACCAAATTCTCCACAAACAGTAACCCTTAATACACTAGAGTGCAAGGCAGCCAGAAGATAAGCAGCATTTCTCACATGTTGAATAACTAGCTGGATAACACATGTTATTTATGAGCCCATGAGTTCATCTATAATTAAAAACAAGGCATTGCTAACCCTCGTGTTGGGGTTTTCAAAACACTTTCTTGGAAATAGTAGTTAATCAGGCTAGAGGGGGTTAAACTACACATCTGACAGCGACCCCTGGAATGCAGTGAATATCACACGTGATAAGCTGAAACCATCTGAAAGCTTAAATTTACATTAACACCTTTTTGGTTCTGAGGTTCCCCCACAGCCGTGTCCGAAGAACTTTGGACATTTGTATGGACAAGTATGGACATTTTTTTCAACCGTCAACTGTAGTCGTACCAAGACTGCGCTCACTACTTAGAGTAAAGAATCAAATACTCAAATACAAAAACATCATGTGTGAAATAATTGGTTATAACCCGTGCTAACTTTCACTTCTCCCATCAGAATGAAGAAACAAAGGAACTGCCACTAGTAAATTATTTGAATTGTTTGTTTAATCAGTAGTTTTCGCTAACTAATTGTACAGTTCATCAATTAGCTTAAGCTATTTCAATCATTGCTTTCAGCTAAATATTTGAATTGTTTAGTTAAAATTTTAGCTTACAGTTTCAACCGTTTAGCCATTACTTTCAGCCATTTCAAATATTTATCCATTACAGCTAAGTAATTTGAACTGTTTAGTTTGCATGTTTTCTCAATAAGCAACAAGCCCTAAACACAAGGACACAAAAAACAATTAATGCAGTTAATTAAATGATTAATGACAGAAACAATCAACTGATACCACCATAAATATGATGTATGAACTGATAAAGGTATTAAGACATTAAATAATATCTCTTATATCCTGGAATGCATTAAAGAAATCTATGAGCTGACTGAAAATGTGTTATTTCGTGTCCTGAGAACTAATATTAACACAAAAATCTCAGTCCTGTGCTCCTCTCCCTACATGAAGGACATAAAAGGAAACTTGACTTTAGTCCCGGGCTTTTGTTTTGTTCTGTTGCCTGGCTCGAGTGTTTATCTCTTGTGACGATCATGTATATACATCTTAACCCAGATATCATGAGAAAAAGCTTTCAAATTGAATACTGTTTGGTACATAACAAATGATGTGGGATTAGATCCCCTGCTTGTGCTTCCCAAGGAGTCAAAAAAAGTATGTAGTAGAGGTCAAGTGTGCATCTGTGCACATTTACACTGCATAAGGTATGCATGTGACAAACAGAGGTTATTATGTGTGAAATTACACAGGCTTTTTCCACAGAGCTAGAGTCTTGATCTTGTTACTTCAACTTGAGTTGAAAGGAGCTCACCACACAGTCACTGATTAGGTCTGTTTTTATGACACGGTCGAATGTTATTTATGGGGAGAAATAAAGGGCCATCATTGCCTGATCCAGTCACGATCCCTCCTCTGTGTCACCTGAGGGGTGTATTGCAAAACTAATACAACAGAGCAAGGGATCTGGCTCCACAAAGCCTGAACCCCCAATCACAGAAAGAGGCACCACGATGGTGGTTGTCAACGCTCTGTATACCCAGACTTTGTTCTTTGGCTCTGTACCATTTCCTATAAAGAGGGGCGTCCTGGTGGCTCACACTGGTAGACCCCGTACCACTGAGGCTGAGTCCTTGCTGCGGTAGACCCAGGTTCAGATCCAGCCCGAGGTCCCCTTGCCGCATGTCTTCCCCTCTGTCTCCAATTAAAGCATGAAAAATCCCCCCAAAAAAATCTTAAAGAAAGAGCGTCATTTGACTTTGAATTTATCTGCGTTCTGCCTACTTCGTTGAAAAATATAAAAACAACCGTCATAGCTATAACCAACACCGTTGCTGCAATTAAGGCAAGAAAGGAAAACTGGTAGAAAATTACTGGTTGTGTAGATTTGTTAGCTAATGCATTTATTTTTACCATTCGATGTGCTCTCAATGCTTAGTTTAGCCTGTTTCACCACTTTGTCCTTGGTCATGCCGCTCCCTCTCTTCAATCACTGTCTATCACGCTCGACCACTGCTGCTCTCTGTCTTTGTACTATAGGGACTACTATAGCAGTTAAGCCATAGCTTCCCAGCTTTACACACAATCCTAGCAGAGCTGAATATTTGATGACTGTCGTGTTCTTCAAGAACATCAACTCATTTTATCAACAAAAGAATTGTGGCCAGTGAAAATGCTGGGTGTTTAGTAACTTTGGAACCAAAAGTCTAGCTATGATTTGACACTGAAATAGCCCCTCTTTGCTTGGAATAACAATTCACATGTCATGTTTCTATCATTAACTATCAGTGCCTATAGTAAGCAACGAATTGCTTGAAACTTGAGGCACAATCAGGTGAACACTGGCTGCAAACTGAGTTACTTGAACGAGCCTCTGATGAGATTAAATCCGCCTGATTTGTCGTTTTATAAATCAGGCCTTTTGTACAGCAGAGTGAAGTTGGTCAATGCCACAAATTAGCTGAAATTGAATTGCTGACCTGGAAAAAGTTCTTCTTCATTATAGATGTCATACCTTCTTATGTTTCTGAATGCTCAAAGATTGTGATTATTTCAAGGTTCATGCTAAATGTTCAGTGCGGTCTCAGACTTTTGAACCTCACTGTATGTTGGTTATAAACACAGTGTTGAAGCATGGCCCTGTCACAGCTCTATATTCTCATGCTTATGGAGCTGGAAAAAATTTAATTCCAGCGAATCTTTCGTACATCACAGTCACAAATAATGGCATGACGGGTGCACTGTGAGGTTCTAAACTACAATAAAATTCTATATATTTTCTCTGCAATGGATTCTGTCACATCCATACCACGGGGACATTTGAAAGCTATAGCACCATGTAATAAAAAAAACAATTACAATTCCACATGATGCATCACTGAGGTTTACTCCTTCAGTTCAAAATCTTTTCATTTCACCTGCCTCCTCTTATTGCATACTGCTTTTGTCTTCACATAATTGTGCCTTTACCATTATTCCATTGGCAATCATAAAGATTTAATGTAGAGTTCATGATATGTAATATAGTGAATATTGGCTGCTATTTGTTTTCATTGCTGCAACTGTGATTTATTTTATGTGTTTATATTTATACAATATTTATACCCACTCAGGCCCTGTTGGACTAATTACAACCATTTATCTGCAGCTGTCCGCCACCCAAAAAAGACCCCATCTGTAATTTGTGCAGCAGCTTATAATCAACCATATTTATGGTTATTGTCAGGCGGCGCCCTCTACTGGCCTCAGCAGTTATGACGGGAGTCAAATTAGTTAGCGGTTCTGTGGTTCGTATTAGAGGTTTGGTGCAAAAACGATCTATGTGGTCGTACAGTTTGAAGGACGTGTTTGTTCATCGAATAAGGGATTGGTCTGATATGAGCAGTAGTAATAGATCAATCTCAGATCAAAGTGTTGTACTAGGCAGTGTTAGTCAAATATTAACCAAAATTATTGCATACTTCATGCCTCAATTTTTTTTTCGAAAACAACGGACCAAGCACCGCCCCAACCTGAATGTAGCACAGCGCTACGTCATGTTTAATTGCTCTGATTCATTGTAGGTCACACTTTGTTGTTGCGATTGGCTGTAGGTTTATCCAGAGACAGTTTACAGCTATTGTTAACTACCCTAACCCTAACCCTAAATCAAGACTGAACTGAGAGAATTAGTATGGCAATGCCAGGCTAGCCTTTTGGCTTAAAGCTGCATTAAACCTGTGCCTTTAATGAATTAAATGGAATGACTATAATGACTAATAGCCTATTTTATCTCATAGTTTTGGTGTCCCTGCTAGCAAATTCTGGCTGGTTTTCATCGCTTTCTGGCAGGTAAACTTAACTCTCATCAATCTGGATTCACAGCTCTTTTCAACTAAAAAAAAAAAGTAGCTAGCCAATACAGAGAAGCTATTAGCAAGCTAAAAAAAATCATATGTTTATCTCGGGTCTTCTTAGACCACAACTAAAATAAAATGAAATACTTTTAATATCATCAACGTACATGTGAATGTACATATTGCTATTGTTAACTAGCATGTGAGCCATATACAGTTAACATGGCAACAACACTAGACATAGCAGAAGACCCAGCTAATATTATAGTACTTATTAGTCCAACAGCAAGAAGCCTAATCACACACACAACAGGCAAAACCAGAAAAATGTTCACCAGAATCTGTGTCAGACTGTAAATTGCAGTTTCTTGTTCTGTTTTTATTTTTTATTTCGTACATTCTTACATAGTGCAAGAACAGGCGTTCGGATGCAGAGTGGGAATGACAAAGGCGCTATTCTGCCTAATAGAAAGTCAGTGTTGCACCAATTAACCCTAACCCTATTATTTTGAAGCTGTTATTTTAAGCCATAATAGTTTCATGATATTGCTTTAAAAACAAATTAATGAAACAACAATCTAAGAATAGTTATAATTCCCACACTTCCTTGCCAACAAGCTTTTAAATGAAATAGTTCTGCCTGAAATATGAAGTGAGGTGGGCGCCGTGCAGGGCACAAGGCTTGTACAGGCAACTTTGGCTCCCTGCTCTCCCATCTGCCGGGAGTGTTTGGCTTTAGTGCTGATAGTTTACACTAGGTCCCCATTAGTGTCAGAAAAGCTGGGTGATGCTCCGTTACTGTGTGAGATAGCTAAACAGAAGGGAGGGGTCAGTGTCTGCCCTCTGTTTCTACAGCACAGGTGGTATTCACATGTGTGCGCGTGTGTGTTTTAAGCTTTTTAATGTATGTGCATGTAGTTAGGTGTATGTATGTATTGGTACATTAGACCTAACCAGCCCATTTGCTCCTGTATAATCAGTTTTCCTGGACAACAAAGTTAGTCCAGTTATGTGGCCGGCTCTCCCCAGGGCCTTATCTTGATTGGTTGGGGGGGCGGACGGGGCGGGAGAGGCGATCTCTCTGTGAGGATCCACAGGCGCTCTCAGCTGTGTTGTATCTATAGGGAGTACAGACAGATCCACCTCCTTCACAGCCCGAGAGGTCTTCATGGACAGGAGGAGTGGAACTGAAGCCGAGGACTTTTTCACCTCGGATAACCCATCAAATGATTTTATCATTAGGAGGGAACTTTTCTGCTGAGACAGTTTATTGGAAGACCTACAAAGTAGCTTAGATTGTTTGGAAATTGTTTGTAAATATCAAGAAGGTTTTGAGGAATTTAAGGAAATTTGTGGACTACGGCAATCATCACAGACTGGAGAAGAACATATCCTCCAATTGCATCCAAAAAACTGAATATTCTGGAGCTAACTTTTGTGGTGAAGCAAGGGGAGCTGTGCTGACTGGACTTAGCGAGATAAAACAAGGATGAGTGAAGAGGCCTTGCCAGTGCAGGGGTGAAGTATGAACCAGAAACCTGCTGCCTTCAATGTAAACACGCAGCACCATGCCGACCCTGCTGCCAACCTGGCACAAGAGGACCCGGACCGCAGCAGGACACACACTGCTGCTCCTCTTTGTGACCCTCAACCACCAGGTAAACTGATACTTAACCTACACGTCCATGCACACACATTTCCATACAGCTAAAACTGTACATATAAGTACTAGCTATATATTAAAACCTATTAGAAATTGGAACTATTTTATATATTCATATATTCACATATATGTTTCGTTTATGAACATTAATTGACATATATGTTGCATATATTAGTAATTAATGTAAATGAATAATTAAACGTACATGCATAGCATAGTATGAAAATATATGTCACATGCATGTTACAAATATATGTTCGTAACATTGATTTGACATGTAATGTTATTATATAAGATTCACTTTATTTACTTTTTACTATAGATTTACATATTGGCGACATATATGTTGTGTACATATATTTCCACCTCAAAGTCCTTCAGTATGTGTTGCTATTTTATATGTAAATATAAGATTAGCTTTTGTGTGTTTACAATTAATAAGAAAATATTAATAAGCATACATCATTTATTGTATATCGTTTTTTCTAAACATGCACATATATGGTCACAACATATAATACCATCATTTAGATATTTCAGTATATGTGCATATATCTAATAAATGCTTATATTGTAGATGATAATATAATATGTACATATACATCCACTCCAAAGCCTGTCAATATACACTATGTTGATATAGTATACAAAAGATAGACATGTATGTTTAAAATCATTCTTCTGAAAACCTGTTCAAGCATACAGACAATGTATTTATTTTTATTTATATTGCTTTCATAAACTTTATGAACTTTAATATATGCACATATATAATATTCTATTAAATGTACATAACACTGTATTGACATCACAAAGCCTGCCAACATATATATAAATAAAATAGTTTGATGACATGTATGTGTAAAATCAGTGAATGCGTATCTTTATATATAAATATATGTTGTTTTCATTTGGTTGTGACATATAATACCAAATAAAAATGTATAATATAGAATCCTATAATATATATTCATATATCCAGAGGATAAACTTTATAAATGTGATAAAACTACAACTACTGCTACTAATAATAATTATAATGAATTACTTCATAGTTAACATATATGGTAACATCAGTCTTGATATCGGAGCATATATGTCATATATATTTTATTCCCATATACAAATGGGCCTCTGAGTGAACTTGTATTCAAGTGTTATTGGCTTTGGACCTGACAGGGAGTCACTGGTGCAGTCCTAAGTCTTAACACTTAATTTTAATACAAATATTATTTCAACAGAACTTACTTCCACAAACCATTCTCTGTCTAATTTACTGTATGATGCAATAAAACATGACACACGACCGTGGAGACCAATTTAGGATTCTCTTTATCTTTAAATTCCTCTTTTTTAATTTGGAGTTTTGGCTACAGGAGCTCCCACTGCTCATGTGCATGTTCTGCACTATCTGCTTCTCAAATCATTGCCTGAAAGTGGCAGTTTAGTGACATGCTTGAAAAACAACTTGTTTTGGAAATCAAATGAGAGGCATGTTTTTCCCCAAGTAATGACAGAAAAATTGCAGAAATGCACACAGGGAAACAAGACAATTAAATCGCAGGGAACTTCACTTTCTTTTTCAAGATTATAAAGCGGTGAGTTATCAGATGACTTGAGGCAGGTTTGGTCTCATGGGAGACAACAGGGAGGACAGGGAGACAGCAGCACTTGTCTTCCCTTCATGGGTGGACAGGGTCTTGACGAGACGAGCCTCAGAGATCTGAGGCGTCCTCTGTCAGCCCGCTCACATGAGAAATCTCTGTGGCACAGGTGGCCGACGAGCCACCAGGCAGCCAAACGGACACGCAGAGGTTGCTGAGGTTAGCTGCTTCCTCACTGGGGTGTGAAGATCGGGAGTGTTTGGCCGAGATAGGAAAGCTGCTGTCCTCCATCCTGACTCTGAATTATAAATGACAGAGATGGCAGCTGTGGTGAAGTTTGCCTCTAAAATAAAGAATATGCTAATTTGTTTCACTAATGACAGCAAATTAAGGAAGTATCATAAGTATTAATTAACATAGTGGCTGTCAAATACAATAACCTTTAGTCAGGGACACACCCACAGACTGGCATCAAGAATAAATAGAGAGGTGTGTTTGCATTGCTGCAGGCATGACACTAATGCAGAACGCCGGGCTGATAAATTGCCTGTATCAATTACAGGTTACACTCAGGTGAAAATGTGCCCTCTGTAAGTGGAAGTGGTTCTTATTAAACACTCCCACCAAGTGGGTAAACACAAATACTGCAGCACCACCACAACGTTCACTGTACTGTAGAAACCTATAACACATTTGATTGAATCAGCTGATTGTATATCATTAAACCAATTTCATATAGAAAAGTTTGTCACTCTTCAGTCATGCATTATGTTTTTGTCAGAATCATCACAATATGATCATGACTACATTCTTGTAACTTAAAATAATCTGTTGACTGAACTTAAAATTAGCATTAGCATTAGCAGCATGCATTGTACTTGGGTTAAAAGTGAAGTTAAAGTGTAAACTGTTTCAAATAAAAATTAAAAAAACAACAACTGGCAAAAGTCACTAACTAACAAGACACAAGATAAAAGAATCCCACATATAAAAACATAACAGAAGGTGTTTTAATTAAATAGTGTGTTACGATTGTTTTTTTTTTCAAACTAGGATAATTGCTGTGTCACTGGTTTTAACAGGCGTCATCACATCAGCCCAATCCTGGCTTTTCTCTATTGCCTCACTGTTCAATTTACAATTGATTGTATTGATCACTTTTGATGGCTGTAAGCTCCAATGTGGAATCGGAGGCTTAGGCCTTTCAAAGTAAAGGCTTTAAACTAATCCCCATCAGGGACCTTCAGCTTTGGAATGACCTGCCCATTAATATCAATAATAATGATAAAAAAAATAAAAGTTTTAGAATTAAATGTTTACCCACTATCGTATGAATAAAAGCTTATTTTTATTATTATTTCTGCTTTTAGAATACTGTTGTGGCAAAGCTGTCCTTTCCTTTATCCTTTTTATCTTTTGTCTGGGTTTAACTCCTGATGTCAAATGTTAGTGACACGTTTGATTCTGTTTCCACACGACACTTAGGTCTGCTGCCCCTTTCATGGCTTTATTGGGCCAGTACATTTGCTTAAAGGGACCATTCTGCATAATGATTAATTTTACTTTTAATACTCTAAGTACATTTTGATGCTGATACCTTTACTTGTAGTGGAGTAATTCTGCAGTGTAGTATTAATATTTTTTACTTAAGTAAGGGATCTGAATAACTTTTCCACCACTGCCCATTTCCTTGTGCTGCTGGGCCAATTTTATAAATCCCATGTAGGATTTTCTTATTGCTTTGTGTGAGGCCAAAAATAAGAGAAAGATAAGAAAACATTCATGCACGAGGCCCATTGGTTTGTTGGATGACCATTATACAAATCTTTAGGTTCACTTCAATGCTTCTGAAGTGTAACTTTTCTTTGGTTATTCAAATAATAACTTTTCACACTCTTTATATGTCCACGTGCAGGTAAGAGGCTCGGTGCTTGAAAGTCTGATAGCTCAGCGGACTAAATACTGGGAGAGCTGCAACAGAACTCTGACAACAAGCGCGCTGTCAGTAACTGGTGAGTCTCCTGTCAAGTGTTGTTGATGCTGTTATTATCTTAGTAGTTATGACTTCTGTAAAATGTAAAAGTATTGTTGTTTTCTAGGAACCTACTGTAAAGGAACGTTTGACACGTTTCTGTGTTGGCCCTATTCGTCTCCAGGAAATGTGTCTGTCCCCTGTCCTTCTTACTTACCGTGGATCAGCGAGGGTAACGTTATATTTCTCCACTTCACTTCAACTAATGTATGAGATTACAAATTAAATCACTGAAGCTTTGATTATATTACATGAATGCTCTTTGTCTTTCATTCTTGTGAAGCGAATCGTTCCCTGAATGAATCACAAGACGTGCTGATGTATGAGCTCGTCACAGGATCAAGAGTTTAACAGTGCAGTTAGATGTTTCAACATTTTATTGCACTGTTCTGCCTTAATTGTGAAGCAGCGGTCTTTCATTTACCATGTCAACCGCTGCTATTGAGAAGAACCTACTCTATAAATCAATCTATCGTCTCTTAATGGTTTTAGCCAAAGGCACAGCCCAGTTTTACAGTTGGCTCTACAGAAGGCAGTGCCAGTCAGCTGGTGTGTCCTCTTTTTGATTCTCAACAACTATTGGGAAAAATGTAAAAGAAACGACTAAACCTACCTCAAAGTCAGTTTCAACAGAACGAAAAAAATAATGGACATAGCCACCCCATAATTGAATGTGTCCCTCAATTACCTGCAGGCAGCTCCAGGAGGGCACACAGAGAGTGCTTGGAGAATGGGAGTTGGCGATGCAGGGAGAATTCCTCCGAGCCGTGGAGGGATGATTCAGAATGTAAGGAGGACCAGTACTTCAAAGATAAGGTGAGGAGGGCTTAGTTTCTGCTCCTCCTAAGTGTTGGCGCTGAAAATATCTTTATTACCTTTTTATTGGGAACATCTGAAGAGGCGTTGTTATTTTGGCCATCAGTTTTTCATTATGTGTGCATGTGTGTGTCCAGGAGGATGAAATGCTTCGCCAGACAGCCCTCAGGCTCATCTCCATCATTGGCTATTCCCTGTCCCTGTCCTCCCTCACACTGGCTACTCTCCTGATGGGCATGTTGAGGTCAGTGGCAGCGGTAGAGATGATCATGCTGTAATAATGGTACATTTTGTGTGGAAACAAGGTGGATAACTTTCTTTTGTTACTGAGACAATGGTGGCAACAAAATCTGTTGCATTATTATGTAATTAAGGTTAGTTGGCTGCCATGTAATGGTAAATGGGCTGCATTTTTATGGTACTTTTGTTGTCCGAGTCCGAGTTCAAAACAGCATTCACCCACACATTCATACACTGGTGCCGCCTGCTCATCAGTAAGGACAGCATACTGTACATGGGACACACAAACAGACACCCATTATTGAAAACAAATCTCCACAGGTTCCTTTAATAATTTCTTTCTGAAGCTACACCCGCAGTTAATCAGCTATTTGTCCTTCATGTCATGATGCAGCTCCTATTAGTCATTCTGATAGACCATCAGCTCTGGGACAGATTAACTAGCTTACACTATACTGATGATATGCACAGTCTCACAGTACTGCAGATAATCTAATAGAAGAGACTGCATACAGAGATATTTACAAGACTATGAGGTTGAGCAATCTTTACAAATGACATTATAAAACCAGGAAGGATTTCCGAGTAGTCGCATGTACCTCGACCATTTTTCATCACCTCTTATGTCATGGCATAATGCTTTTACAGCTGCACAGAAGGTATGGATCAATGTCTCCCTTCAATTGCTGCTGTATCTGCTTACCAGGAAGCTCCACTGCACCAGGAACTACATTCACATGAATCTGTTTGTGTCATTCATCCTGCGAGCCGTGGCTGTCATCTCGAAGGAAATCATACTATACGTCATGTATTCCAAGCTACCGAAGGACGACCCTGGATGGAACTCCTACTCAAGCTCAGCGGTAATAAAAATACACCCTCTTTATTCCCATAGTATCAGACGCTGGAGTAGTCGGCCTTTGTGAGGTATACAGTAAAGCAAACTATTTCACATCTTTCTCAACAGATTGCATTAATGTGCAAATTCTCCAAAGTGTGCATGGAATACTTTGTGGCCTGTAACTACTTCTGGCTCCTGGTGGAAGCCATTTTCCTCCACACGCTGCTCTTCACAGCTGTGCTGACCAAGAGACGTCTGCTGAAGAAATACATGCTGCTAGGATGGGGTAAACCAAGAATGCAAGAATTATGACTTTAATTAAAGAATTATGAGAAAGACTGACTTTCTTTCCGTACTAAGTCCATAATCCTTACTTTAAAGTACAAATTCTGCCCAATTTTTGGCTGACTAACAGCGTCCAGCCCTACACATGGGTCTGTATGTATCTGACTGACTGTCTGAGTGGATAACTTCTGTGTTCAGAGCGCCTGTTTTCAAATACATTGGCACGTATAGATTCTGACGTTCATCTCAGAATGCTAGCCTTAGCGTCAGAATAAGATTACAGTCCCAATTCTTATTTTAAAAGACAGAGTTCTGACTTTCCACTTACATAGCCGTTACCCTGCTCTGTACATCTTATGTAATATCTCATTTTGTTACTTATCTTTTAGGAACACCAGTTTTGTTCGTAACACCGTGGACAGCGGTCAAGATTGCATATGAAAACACAGAGTGAGTCTCTTATGTCATACTTCACAATAAAGTAAATAATATATTAAGAATTTCTCCAAACGTTAAACTTAAACGTTTTTTACTCAGATGCTGGTCAATTGTGAACAGATGGTTCTGGTGGATAATAAGGGGCCCCATTACATTATCAGTACTGGTAAGTGAAGTTATCCTTGAAAGCCTTTTTAGGAACCACAGTACAGACAACAAATCTGATCACATTAGTCAGTCTGCTGCTGTGAGCCCTGTTCCTCTGGTGCAGGCCTTAGAGTAAATGTAAATCTGATTTCATACTGCATTTAATGCTCCCTGTCTTGTGAGGTCATGTGATATAGAAGCTGCTGTATAGTCTGGTAGTCACAAGCCTGACGAATTACTGATTTCTTGGTGTACAAATTAGCATTGGAAAAACTTTCTCAGATGCACATTTTCATGCATATTTAGTCTTGTCAGTCACTAAGTCACCAGTTTGTCCTCTTCCTCTTCCTCTGTATCTAACTGACTGACTGACTGACTGACTGAGTGGACCTACTTCTACACCCGCAGTGCATGCCTGTTAAAAACATGTTGGCATATATGTTCTGTCGTGCAAGCCACACTAACTCTGTCTGCTATAGTGTTAAGTGAAGCTTAATCTTAAATCACACGAAAACCCCACTGTTTATGAGTTTTTAACTTATTAACAGCAGGTTAATTGACTAATAAAGGCTCCCGGTGTTGGTGACCGGTGACTGTCTGACTTGCGACTTTTTGCGACTTGCTTCTTTGGCCGGCTAGCAGCACTCCTGCAGAAGCTGACGTAACAGATTAGGACTCCATTGTTCGCAGCTGCACTTACAATTCACTAAGTCTCCCCTCCAACACAACTTACGCGCTACACTTATTACATGTAACATTATCAGTAAAGAAAGCAGAGCTAGCTACACATCTGACACGCCGAGCAGGGGAGAGAGAAGCTATTGCTAGCTGCTAAGCTCATTAGCTAACACAGCTGAATAACTGAGATTAGCGATAAAGTTGCACATTATAGTGGATGATTGTCGCATTTACAATCATCCACTCTAATGTTTAGCAGAGTTAACTTTATTTAGCGAGAGCAGCAAGCAGACACTATGAATACACAGAACACTGGAAGTGACACAATATGCACAAGGTTAGCATTTCAGCAGCAGGGTCACTTTGCTAACCAAGTGAGTTAACACAACAAAAACAGACTTGATACATAAAAAAATGTGGGGAGATTTTATATATCATAGTATTATTGCTTATTTATATTAAAGAGACAAAAGCCTACTCACTACAGTTGTATCCAAAATATTCACACCATAGAGACTACATTAAGTATTCTGTTACACATTGCCCACAAACTCACAAAATGTAATTGACCAAACGCAGTCAGCCATATACTAGGTTTTGCTCTGTCTTGTTTCAGATTTATTCAGTTATTATACTTTGGATGTGTTGCAGGTCATTTTCTTCATCTTCATCAAGATTCTGATGCTGCTGCTGTCCAAGCTGAAAGCCGATCAGGTGAAATTCACCGACTACAGATACAGGTATTTTCACTCTCTTGGCTCACTCTCAGAAACATGTTTGACCTTGAGAGCTATTTCCTAAATGGTGTCTTTAAACAGCAGACTAGGTTCCAGATTAAATATTTAAATGTCAATCATTCCCATGTACAGGACAAATTTAAATGCCAGGCCCTTAAGCTCTAGCCTCTAAATACCATAAATGTCACCAGGGGAGGGAAGCTCATGCATACATTTACAAAGCGTTCTCTTCACATCATGTGCCAGCATATATTTTATGACCTTTCCCTATCTATATTTTTTGTTTATGCTTGTTTCAGCTTGGCCAGAGCCACACTGGTACTGATTCCTCTGCTGGGAATCCATGAAGTGGTTTTCACTGTGCTGATAGATGAGTGTGTGGAGGGCAGCAGTCGCTATGCCAGGAACTTTATCAACCTCACCCTCAGCTCGTTTCAGGTAACACCTGTAAAGTTCATTACATCAAGTGCATGACGAGTCATTTTGTTCCAAATCAACATTAACCTGCATTTGTGACCTTTTTCAGGGCTTCTTGGTTGCTGTGCTGTACTGTTTCGCAAATGGAGAGGTACATTTCTTTGATTTTTAAACTTTAAAGCTGCACCAGTTAATATTCTTTTTATTACCAGTAGTTGAAATGACTGTGATGTGAAGCTGTCATTCACAATGACAAATTACCATCCAACAATGGCTCCCTTCAGAGCTTTATGGCCTCTTTTATCTCATTGGGCCTCATTTACCAAACGTCCTGTAGAAGAAATGTCCCTTAACACCCACTGAGGCAGTTTGCATGAATATTCTGACATTCACTATTATTTTCTAACTTGGAAGTAAGGTAAAAAGACAGAACCTACGCACACTAAAAAGCACACTTGCACACATTGAAGTTGGTTCAGAATAATTGGTTATTTCATATTATTTTTTTATGCAGTTGTATATTTTTGTATTTAAATTATAATATTTTCATCATGTAGAATGTATCTGTGATCCTTATTTTTTTTTAAATTATTTTACAAAGTTATATCATCTTTACTACAGTTCAGGCCTCTTTGCCTTTTTTCATATAGTACAGCTGAAAATATACCTGTATTACATGCAGGGCCGGCCCGTGCATATCTGCCGCTCTAGGCGAAAAACAATGATGCCGCCCCTAAGCCTACATTTGCAACACATAACGCAAAAAGTCTAGTGCAACGCTAGTGTGTTTAAAGTGTCAACAATAAAATATGTATGACGCAATATGCGGGCATTTTGCGGATCCATATACATAATGCACCAAACCACAGGTCTGCCTAATAACTCCAATAATCTGGTTCCAAATCATTTACAGCAATTCACTAAATAATAACAGTGCAAATCTCTCCAACACACCACGTTCTCATATGCATCAAACACAGACACATAGCAACCACATATAATCAGCAACTTAAAAGGCTAAAGAGTAGCTAAATAAAGCTTACCTTTCAGAAGTGTAGGTGGCGGGCCTTCGTCGCAGCAAAGTTCTTAATTGCATCCAGGATCATTCGAGATATCCTGACCTTCTCGGTGGCTTGGCGGTCGATTTGAAACCAGGCTGCGGGCTGCTGCCGTCTGCTGTTGTGGCGATGATGCTAACATTTGCACCGGTGAGAGTTGTGCTAACGTTAGCGGTCGGTGATGCACTTGGAGGCTCGTTGTAATCCTTACTAGAACTCCCGGGATCAATGTGTTTTTTAAAAAAAAGTATCCCTCTGTTTTTGGAGAGCTTGCTCCTTCAATATCCTCTTCTTTTTGTATTCCGAACCAGATAATTTTGGTCGTTTCGATATCATTACCGTCCCTCCTCACGCTGCAGTTTTTTCAGAAATACCGGTAGAATCAAAATTGTTGGCGGCAGCTACGATTGGCTCGTAAGAGCTGGGGGCGGGATTTGTGTGAGTGAGGCGGCCACAGGTCTAGCATGATTGACACATGTCTCAGCAAATCCTACAGAACGCGTAGTGCAGTGAGCTTGCAGTTAGTTGATTTTGCTCATGAGTTGGTCCCGGTTGGACCACATTTCGCCACCCTCGACAAAGTGCCGCTCTAGGCAATATATGCACGAGCCGGCCCTGATTACATGTGCTTATCTATTTCACATTAAAAATCATGTCTTTCTGCTGTCAATTGAATGTAGGTTGAAAAGGATTTGGCAGCTATTGCATCTGTGTTATACGCAAATAGTGTTCCAACTACTTTGGCATTAGGGTTGTATACTTACAGTATACACTCAGAAATGTAGCGTTATAACTTTGTTTCTTTATGCTGGAATCTAGGTCCAAGCTGAACTGAAGAAGCGCTGGCAACTTTTCCTGTTCACCAACCACTTCCAGGTCAGGAGCTGTTTTCGGAGCGTCCCCCTCAAGCACCTGTGGAAGTGCACTCGCGGGCGCCGCCCACATCGCTCGGGGCAGAGTGACTCCTACGACGAGGAGGGCACCACCACAACACATCCGCACCTGCTTCAAGTGGCTGTACATGGAGGAGGTGGGGGGCCTGGACTGGGAGAGGTTAAAGGTCAGGGCTCGAAGGGTGGCGGCACAACAGGGCTTGATTTTCTCACCAGGAAGAGCCTGTCCAGTAGTGATGGAGAGATCACTCTCGGAGAGACTATGGAGGAAATTCTGGAGGAGAGTGAGTTCTGAACAAGCTCATTAGCTTGGTCTGTATGGGACAGTATCATATTAACACAATTGAATTAATTTAACAAATGTATTTGTACATCAACTCCTGTCTAAGAACCACAGCAGAGGATGGGTAGCATAAATAAATGTAGACATGGCCCCACAGCAAACAGGCTATAACAGCTTCCTCCATTGTGGACTCTGCTGCCTTAGGTTCTTTGTGAGGATGCATAGTTTACATACACACATTTCTGTATCAAAACACCTGTTTTTTCATGTTATCAGCCCATTAATTTCCCATTATCAGTTGCTATTAGCTTCATATATATTGATCAGAAGGTGCCTGCTCCACCTCTCTACACATCTCTTCTACCTATGTGCAGAAGTCTTTGCCAGTTAGATGACAATTGCAGTTTCTTGAAATTTAATTTTCACTTTCATTCAGGTCAGGGCCCAAAAGTACATGACAGGTTTTGGGGAAGA
Source organism: Serranus cabrilla (assembly GCA_903364295.1). Taxonomy (NCBI): domain Eukaryota; kingdom Metazoa; phylum Chordata; class Actinopteri; order Perciformes; family Serranidae; genus Serranus; species Serranus cabrilla. The sequence goes on from CAFUXE010001280.1 coordinate 225,643, forward strand.
AGTTCATGGTTTGGTTTAAATACCCTACAATACTAAACATTAGCACATCAATAGTAATATGATCAGTAAAGTCATATTGTATAATTTTTCGTATAATTTGTTTTACACTTTACACTAGTTTGTTATGGGATGCCAACCCAGTATTTAAGGAGCCATTCACCAACCAACCTTTCTCCCGACTTGCGCGGACACTGTCACTCCTTATACGATGTCCCTTTTTCCTTTGCTCCCATAATAATAACTCTGGCCACTAGAGGCTAGAGGAGGAAAAAAAGATCACGGTTGGGATTAAATACTTGAGGTTACTGAACAGACACTCACAGCAGATGTTCCTTGACCTGTGTTCTCCTTGTGACCCGCTGCAGCAGCACCCTCTCTATTTTCTGAGACTTTTGATTTACAAATCAAGCACTGAATAAAACAAATGAACACACTAATATAGCAGGCAATCTGATAGGCTGATGGTGGCCTTTTACAAGAAGGTGAAGCAGGCCCCTTCTAACCCATAACTATGAGGAAGATAACCGCTAATAACGCCCAATAATATGGAGACAAAGGAAGAATAAAATGCACTGTAGATTTAACCAAGAATCAGACGTAAAATGTACCATCGAGGCATTTTCCACTATAAATTATTCAAACCCACACCCCACCATTTTGTTTTTCAAAAACCCAGCCCAGTCTTATTCAGAGCTCTACAGTAACAGCAAAAACAATCATGAACATGCAATCGTCCTCATATAATATTCACTTTTCATATTTCTACTTTCAGTATTTATACACACAGTAAACCCTTTACTATACAAATGCAACAGCAGTGTTAAGCATTTTTCACAGATTTGTGTTTTATTTACCATGTAAAATATACCATCTTACTGTGTTAGGCCAGTTATAAATATCCATATGACACAACATCTGGATTGAAATGTGCATATAAATACAATGTATTTGCTGTCTGGATGTGAATATTGAAATGGCTCTATGTGCAGCAGGTTTTACAGTTTTCTATTCTTATAGAGCTTAAAGTGTATCAAAGGTATTGTTGTACAGATAAAGTGATTACTCCATTTGTACATGTATTCTCACATCAATGCATGTGCACAGATTAAACAGCAGTTAAACTGTTGGTATTGCCGTCTTTTCCTCCTGTTTCGTGGTCCTGATCGATCCACAGCAGTTAAACTTTACTTAGTTTTATCTGACCCACTGGCCAGATGGAATGACTTGAAAACCTATTTTAGCTACTATCTCCCCAAACAACAACTCCAGGTACGGAGGTAATGGGTCCTATTGATTTTCCAAATTTAAAGCAATCCATCCCGTATTTCTATAATTTATAATTCATTGGAGCAGTTGACTGACTTTTTCCTCTCTAAATGCTTTATAAAACTCTGACCTTTAGTTTATGATTATTATAACGTTTTTCAGGTGGCTTTTTAGATGACTACCATTAAGGACTCCATCTGTGCAGATGCTAATAAAATATTACAGCCTTTATTTGTTTATGGGATCCCTGAGAAGGTCAGGAGCAGTGGCATTAATGTTGTACACACATTTGAAGGTGGTTGGTCGGTCTCTGCTCCCTTGATGTTCTGCAATTTCTACTGTTAAACTATAGCAGTAAGCAGGGAGCTACAGTCTGGATGAGACATACCTGTTTGCTTTTGTTTGTCTCTGACTGTGTGTCTTATTTAATCAACACAGATTAATTCCAATAGACCACACACTGGGATTAGATGCAGCAATTAATCAGACACCTTAAACCTGCACGTGGGAAAATCTGCTTGAGGAAAACACTTTAGGTGCCTTATCAAAACACAATGTTTACTACAGGAACATGACTAGAATATCTTGACACAGTGCTGAGCTGCATCTCACATTTAACTTCTGTGTGGTATCTACTGTTGACCTGCTACCTCCCCCTAAATAACATTATGCAGTGGGGATTTTTGGTGTTCATTGTTAAACTGATGTTTTATGCATCAGCTCACATGATGCAGGCATAACTGGTCATTTTGCATTTAAAAGTAAACATTGTAATTGATGATAAATAAATGATAATTGCATAGGCTTTACAAACACAAATAAGAAAGAAAGTTAGTAACGTAACGGCAGTTTTTAAGAGAGCTATCACACTGAGGCTGCCTGAAGGGTTTCGATATGCTTCTGGGACATGTGAGTTGTATTTACGCCCTGGTTTGAGCCAATGACGGAGCAGCGCTAGTCACGGGGGGCTGGGGCTTTGTTAGCTGACTATTTCATCTGGCTCACTCCGGGCTTTTAGAGGATCATTCCCCGTCTCTGTCTCCTAAGTATTCTGCCAACATGTCTGGATCCCCTGTGGTTGACAGCGCTGCGGAGCGTATCGGATACATCACCCGGGTCCAGAGCTTCAGCTCCTGCCACCGGCTCAACAGGTAACAGACCATCGCTCGCTTTTTATTATGACACGGGCCGATAGACACGTACCGCCTCTGTTTCCTAAGCACGGCTGCAGTGATGATACTGATTAATGCTAAGAGATGTAACCATGTTGTATGGTCGACCATAATATCATAACAAGGAAGCGGTTTTACTTTTGCGTTGCAAACACAGAGAGACTGGACACTCGGCAAACGCTGGCGCTGCCGAGCGGTGGTTACCGGCTTGGAAAAGCACATTTATTCGATAAACTGTGCGTGTAAAACTGTATAAATGCTACAAATATCATTCAATGTTTACTACTGTTCAGCTAGCATGAATTAAACCTGTGGCAGTAGCATGAGTCTTGCGGGACTTGTAGTTTATTTGAACCCTCGGTTGGTTTCTGACGACATTGTGCACGCGCCGGTGCTGCCTTCAGGTGCCTGTAGCGAAGTAGTAACAAAGAATGTCAATATGCTGACACATGTTTTGCCGTCATTTTTCTCCTCTCGTGTCCTCTCTGTGACAGGATGTATTTGAAATATTATGCTAGTATATTATCAGTATAACAGCAGCATTAAACTGTCTTAAAATGACAATACAAATGCATTTTCCTCAGAGTCTCACGGCAGACAGACAGCGCTAGTTTTGTTCAGATTATCTCTAACTACAACTACTACAGTTAATTTTTGGGACAAACAGACAGGATGACTGCTTGTCATTAGGGACATACAGAAATAATAAATCTGTAAAAGAATAACAAAGCAGATGACAATAAAATATATCAAATAAAAGTAAATTTCAAGAAAGAAATGTTGAAATCCATTTAACTACAAATTGTTTCATCTCTTCTATTTTTTATGTAATTATTAGAATGTATAATTATTCAACTCTGAAGTTTAAGTGCACCTACTTCAAATCCTTGGCTCATTTTCCTTATTTGACTTGACACATCAGGGTCAGTGACGTGAGTCTGTGCAGCTGGTTCTGATAAATATTTTCTCCTTTTTAGCATTCACTTGAGTGATGAAGAGAATAAAAGAGTTTATGGAAAATGCAACAACCCCAATGGCCATGGACACAACTACAAAGGTTTGTCACACATTTACTCCTGCTATAGAACAGATTACATGTTGTGTAAAACTTTTAACAACTGCTTCTTCAGTGTCTCCCGTTCATTCAATAATCTCCTTTCTGTCCACAGTGGAGGTAACAGTACGTGGAAAGGTCGGTATCTATCCACTACTACATCAGTGCTACATCATCGAGAGATGTTGTTGTTCTCATTGACACATTTTTTTTAAACAAGCTGACTACCAACTGTAGTTCATGTTATTGGATTTTTTGGGGGAGATTTTTTTTTCAGGCTGATACAAAAATTAGACTCAGTACCTAATAAAAAGTAATTGAAATGACAGTCTTTATCAGTGTGGTGGGCCAAAATCATTTTTTTGGGGTTGCATTAAAATTATTTAAATTTAACAGAATATAACATAACACTTTAATTATAAACTAACATGAAACAATATTAAAATTAATACAAAATTATGAAACCTGTTGATTGTGAATTGTATGATGCCATACACACAATCTTACTGTATGTAAGCGACCTGTGTTTAACCTTCATCTTCAACAGATTGATCCTCTCACTGGCATGGTCCTCAACTTGACGGACTTGAAGAGGTGCATTGAGGTAAGCTCCTCTCAAGAGGCTGTTCTCATCCACTGAAATCTGTAGGAAACAATACTCATAACTGAGAGCCAGGAGGTGCTGCTTATCTCATCTCAGACAGTGGCCTCTTGTGGCCGTAGTGAATATGACAGGAAGGATGGGCTAAATTGTAGGCAAGGGCGGTGGATCGGTCCAACAAACAGGACTCTGAGCCAGAAGACCGCTTTTCATTTCCTGTTTGAAACTAAGTCAGGTTAAGGTCATACTTCTGATACAAGTCAGCGTTGCATTGACATCTATTTTGTTGCCACATGGCTGTTAGCAAGCTAATGTTAGCTATATGTTAGCAAGCTAATGCTAACTTTGTGTTAGCAAGCTAAAGCAGTTAATACTGCACTTTTGTCTTTTTAGAAGTTCAGTGTTTCAGTTTGTCAGCCTGTTAAAACTCAGTTACGGGTTCTTCACCCTGTTGGTAGTGCGTTCTACCACACTGCAGCTTTTAGACATTTTTATGTTGTTTGTTAACATATGTACACAGATATCCTTCAGGAGATCAAAGTTGTTGTTTTTTTCAACTATATATTTATTGAGTTTATGTGTTTTACAAAATTGAAACATAGGTCACAGGAAAAATACAAACCAAGAAAGCCTACATAAACATGGCAGCCAAAGGTTACATTATTTAAGAATCTGAGTCCTTGAGGATCCATTCAAAAAAGAGTACATGGACATACGTGTAAATATGCAGAGGATATAATTATTCTGCTCCAGGTTTGTTCATTAAATGAGCCAGATTATTGTTCTTAATATAATGTATAAATCGTTCCCATACTCCTTGAAACACCCATATGTAATTCTTTCCAGGGGTTAACATAAAGCTAATTCCCTATAAAAGGAGATCAGAGTTAACAGTTCCTGTTTGGACACCTAGAGCCTGGAAATGACTTTCTTCATCTTGCAGGAAGTTATCATGATTCCACTGGACCATAAAAACCTTGATAAGGACGTGCCTTACTTTGCCAATGTTGTCAGGTGAGTTAGTTTCTGAGCTGCTTTCACTCCAACACTCCTACAGAATGCAGACAGATCGCATGTTTCACTCATCTGTTTGTCTCTGTCCATTCAGCACGACTGAGAATGTGGCTGTTTACATCTGGGACAACATGGTGAAGGCGCTCCCACCCAACCTCCTCTACGAGATTAAGATTCACGAGACCGATAAAAATATTGTTATATATCGAGGAGAGTAGAGTGTTGATGTTTACTACGATAATCTTTGACATGTACAAGTGCCATTCATTGCTGTTTATTGAACTGCACTGTTTGCCTACTGATGACTGCAGACGGGTGATTAGTTTAAAGGCTGATAGATGATATTTTGATAATTGTTCAGTATTCTTGCATTTTTATAGAATGTTTATTCTTATAAAGGAGGAAAACATTACAAAGAGCTGTGATTCTCACCTGTAATGTCAAGTTTCAAATTACTTGTCTGCAAGTTGGAACATTCCAGAAAGCAGGTTTTGTGAAAACTATGAAGTCATTAACCCTGAGAAGACGGAAAATGAAGCTTTGTGTTGGTTCCTGCAGGACATGGAAGTCTTACAACAGTCAGCCAACTGACTGAACCGTCCATTCTCACAATAAGGCTTTTTAACCAGGAAG
>CAFUXE010001280.1:248252-267869 GCA_903364295.1 Serranus cabrilla
CACACAAACACAAGTACACGTGCTATCAGTAAAGTACATTTGCTCAGAAAGTGTTGATGCTGGTGACTCAGCCCTGTGTTTGAGTGTTTGTGCTGCGGGTGACTCAGCCCTGTGTTTTTATGTTGGGCTAACCATACTCCGTTCCTTCTGCTCCAGAAGCCACTGACAGGGAGAGAACAGAGCCTTAATCTGACAGGTCAACAGCTTTTTAAGATCTCCATTGAAGGCAACTAGACTTATCTTCTCTCTCCAAACAGTCGGTGAGGGTTACAACAGCATTTTCAGAGCAATGCCCTGTGTTCTTAAACAGGTGGTATGTCTTGAAAATGTTACTCAAAAAGACACCCTTAACGACTGTGAAAAGGAGTAAAACAACCTACAAATAGACACAAAACAACGAAGAGACTTAAAATAAACAATATGGGACACAAAACAACTACAAAAAAGGGCAAAAGAACCACTGGGAAAAAACTACTAAAGGCCAAAAAAAAACTACAAAGTACAAAGCCAACGTCAAATAGACTGAAAATGACCACAAAGAGTTGCAAAAATGATTTATGAGTTTTTTCTGATCAGTACCTGTACAGTTAAAACAAAACTGTTTTAGCTAGAAAAAAAACAGCTTATTGTATCATTTTATTAATTTAATTTATTAAACTCAATATAAAAGTATTTTGGGGCGCAGTATAAGCACTAACAGAGGATGTGATGTTAGGCAGGGAGGGCTGCGGAGAGTTCAATGGCCTGTCCCCCGGCCTTTCCCTTTACAACCCTGTTCCCTCCCCTGGATGTCTGGGAAATGTAGTCTCGCTGAAATGCAGGACATCTTATTGTTTTTGTTTGGGATCAGTGAGTATAGGCCCTAATAATACACAATAACATAAGTATATCTGTTATGTGTGATTTGATACTGCAGTGCTTCACTCTTCGTGCTTGTGTGAACTACTTTACTACATTTTATGAATGAACTCCATTTCCCAGGCTGCTTTTGGTTTCGTGCGCAGGCTCCTTGAGTGTGGACAAGGAGGCGAGTCGGTGGAAAATGACTGGAGGGAGGCACTTATCAGGGGGTGAAATGATACATTACTACCATGAATTGCGGTTTGTTTTTATTAAAATCGCATTTTGTCTTTTTTAAACGCTGACTGTCCAGCTCCGGGTGAAACTTGGTGACATTGGAGGATTTGTACGGCTTTTTAACGCTGTTTTTTATCGGCGTTGGAACTGTGTCCGAGACACACAGATAACCGTTAGTTCTTTTCTGCAGCCAGAATGCCGCGGGACAACAAAACTCCTCTAATCCAGAAAATAGCAAAGCAAGCCTACATCACCTTCAAAGGTTTAAAGGCTTCGGCCAATGGAGATAATACACTCGTTGAAGACCAAGAGAGTGAATTAATCTCATTATTGACCGCGGTCAGGGCTGCTGACCTGAAAATTGCTCCCCGGAAAACCAAGCCGAGCTCCGGGGCAGCGGGTCTCCAGAGCCCCCCGGTCGCCTACATGCACATCTGCGAGACGGAGGCGTTCAGCATGGGGGTGTTTCTGCTGAGGAGCGGCGCCTCCATACCGCTGCACGACCACCCGGGCATGAACGGGATGCTGAAGGTCTTTTACACCTCATGTTTATTTTGTTATGGCCTTTCGTGGCCCCAGTGTGACCTGCTCCGTGTTCTGGCTCTTGAATGTTACTTTGTTTATGCTAGCAGCGTAAGCTAGGGAAATGCATGTTAGCTTACGTATCAGCACACGAACTGTGACTTGAAAGTGTTTTGTGACACGTACATTTAATGTTCATAAAACATTTGGTTCACACTGTTTTTTTTTATCAAGTATTATCAGGCAAACAAACCATAGACTTCAATGTGTAATGTAACGCTGCTTGACTTGTGTACCTTTCATCAAAACCAGAGAGTATGTTGGGGTCACCAGGGCACTGTCACTTCACCACCACTATACATTATGCACTTCTTGCACATCCAAAGGCCAGGGCTGCACAATTAATCAAGATTTTATCCAACATTTGTTTGAAAATTATCCCTGTAAAAAAATCACACCATAATCATTTTAATTTAAATTAAAATACATTAATGATGCCAATATAGGAATTCCCTCCAAAATAGAAAATCAGATTGCAAAGTGCCCTAACACAATTGGGATGTTGATTTTGACATTGTGAAACAAACAGAGAAAAATACATACATTATTTAGATGATATATTGTCATATCGCCCAGCCCTAGTGCTTGTTATTATCAATATGACAGTGTCATTTTGTATCCTGATATCTCAATATTTGGTTTTATTATGATATGAAGCCAAGAAAAGCATAAACATTATTGTATTGCATTATTGCTGAGCCCAACCCTGAACATAGAATCAGCCACACAGTATCAAGGCTGGATTACCAACTGGGCAAAAAGGGCAACTTCCCAGGAGACCCATACCCTGAGTTTTATTATTTCACTCGTTATGCCCACATGTGTATATTCCTGCAAAAGTTGTGTTTTTGCAAATAACCACAAACTAATACAAAGAAATGCATCCCAGCAATGCTTACATCCATATGGTTTCTGACACTGGTGTTATCAGTGGGATTGTCTTCTGACTGTATCCTGTTTCTTGTTCAGGTTCTCTACGGGAAGGTGAGCGTCCGCTGTTTTGACAAGCTGGAGGACAACCTTACCAGCACCGACCCACCTCCGTTCGAGCCTCCGCTGACTCCGCTCCAGACGTCCTCTCTGCGGCGCTCCGTGCTCCGCTCAGTCTGTGAGTACTCTGAGAACACCGGGCCATGCCTCCTTACTCCTCTGAGGGATAACCTCCACCAGATCGACACAGTGGATGGGCCGGCCGCTTTCCTGGATGTCCTGGCACCTCCGTACAATCCAGATGACGGACGGGACTGTCACTATTACAAAGTCCTGCAAACTGTGGAAGAGATGGGAACAGATGGAAAGAGCAATGAGGAACAGCAGGGAGAGGAGAAGGAGAAAGAAGACGAGACGTGGCTGCTAGAAATCCCTCAGCCAGAGGACTTCTGGTGTGGTGCAGAACCCTACCCAGGCCCTGCAGTCTCTTTCTAAATCATTACAGCTCCTCTGATCAAACGGTGATAATATAGTGATATCCATCCATCCACAGGGAGTTCAAACATGGGGTCATTTTTACCAAGAACTCAAGGGGATTGGGTGCCTTGCTCAGGGATGCTACAGCAGGGCAGAGGCTTCTAGAAACGGGACCCTACACAGAACGAGGACCACTGAACTGCCTTCCACAAATTGTCGATAATTTTGTCAGTACTGAGAAAAGAGTTGACTCATAGGAATTCACATTCCAAATATGGTATTTTTCTTGGGACCATTATGTTGCCTTGTACACACATGAATGTCGTTAGCCAAGCGTTCTGTGAATGGTGCGATCTTTGTCTTCTGTGAGGTTTGGAAAGCCTGTTAAACTTTATTTTTTCACTCTGCTGCAGAGGACTTTCATATCGTGATGTGTCTTAATGCCAAAGCCTGTGACTCGAGACGTACCTGCCTTACTTGTGAATATGGAATGTATGCTTATTAAGAGTGCCATTTCTATTGTACACACTTATTTCTTCTTCCTAAGTGCACACACTACATTATATATATACTCTATTTTTAGTTTATATGTTTAACTTATTCCAGATCTGTTTCCTAAACAGGCCTGGTCAGTTAAGGGAGAATAAGCTGATGTTGATGTTGGGGATACATGATATTAAGGGTGTCACATTTCTCCATTTATATTTATAAAGATTGCAAATTTGCCCCTGAAAAAATTTGGAATTCACCAGTCCTGCTTTTGATTTTGATCATTTAAATGTCATGATTTTTGGTTCAGAACTGAAATCGAGACACCCCGACACAATATATAAATGCACCGATAATTTATTCAGCAGATAATTGGAAATATATATGCATTAGTCCCATAGTTAAATTATAGTTGATAAATTAAGGGCTGATAATATAAAGCCAGATTGCTTTGATTGACTTTACAAGCGCAGCATCAACACTCCTATACAGCTGTGGCGGTTTGCACCTGTAGTTGATTTGCAATCTGCTCATAAACAGATATTGAGTATTTAATACCTCGTCCTGTCTTATCTGACAGATTTTTTCAAAGCATTTAATAAGATTTTTTTCTGGCAAAATGTGTTGCTTTTCATGGTAAGTTAGCAGTATCGAATGAAAAGACATTATGCATCCCTAGCTGGGCTACTTTTGTGATATTTTGTGGCTTATTAAACTTTAATTTCACCTGCTGTAACAGAGTAGGGATGGGCATGAGTACTTGATTTCCATGCCAGTACTTAATTTAGTTTTTTCGAGTTCACCACTTACGATTGCTGCTTTAGCTATATGTGTAGTCGACTCATCTAATGGTAAGTTAGCATGGCATGTTAGCTAACGTTACGTGCAGCCCTAAGCTAACTTGCACTAACTTTAATACTGTAAGCTTTATTGTTGAGTTTCCTCTTGTCAAAACACTACACACCACACTACATTAACTCAGCTGTGAACATTATTTCTGACTGAGTCACATCACATCAGCAGTGGTGGTTGTTTACCAATAAACACAACAACTCACATTTCCCACGATGCTTCACATAATCAAACACGCTTTTAAAACCCTCCATGTTTTTTTTTGTGAGTACTCAAATATGGAAAAGACTTAAAATGCCCATCCCTAATCCAGCGTGATGTGACCTAATGATGCCTCATATTAAAGACTGAAAACAGTCTGTAAACATTCTAAAACTAAAGCTGTGTTTAGTGAGAACTCTTCATGGTATAAAGCCAGCACGCTTTCACTTTCTTTGCTACCTTTTACACGCATCTTGATAATCACTATATCATTCCAGTCTGTATGTTACATTACTGCAGCTTGTATCTTTGCAGACAAACAGCTCCTGTGGCCTGTAGTTGACTTCACATAGGTCTATGTGTCAACGATTCTGTTACTCTGATGTTGAATGTACGTGGAACAATAAAATATATTTGAATAATCATGGAATATCCAGTTTGCATGCTGTCTGTCTAGTTTGTGCACAGCTACTGTGTTGTTGATTTAAAGAATGCAATGAAATCAATTATAGTTTATGTAAGGCTACCCCCCAAAAAATTAGGGTTTTTCAAATATTTTCACTACTTTACTGAAGCTGTCTCATTAAAGCCACCAGACTCCATTGACAAAAGCAGTAATTTTACCTAACAGAACACAGGAGATACCGTCTACTTCTGCTTGGTTTTTTTGTATCATTTAGACTTGAATCCAAAACTACTAATAACACAAACAAACTAGCCCATCATAGCTCGTCCAACAGGCTCCTATCCCAACATCAACCAGTGTTTATACCCATCTGGAATGTGGTTTACACCAAACACACAATAAGACACAATGTTTAGCTTTTGAGATTGGCCCTGTGCTGTTACCTGACAAACGACATAAACACTACTAGTCCTGAGTGAAAAGGGATAATTAAATCGTGTTAATAAGACCTTACACAGGCCCAAGAGCCCAAAGTGTCAAGGCCCCTCAGCCCTCACCTTCATAATATCACTCAAGAAACACAGGAAGAAATCAAAATGACTACAAAGAAACAAAAACAACTATCAGGAGATGACAAACTGATACAAAGAGACACAAAATGACTACAGAGATACACAAAAAACTACATACAGTCACAAAACAACTACAAAGTGACTAAAAAGAGACAAACAACCACAAAGAGACTTGACATGGCAACTAGTCACAAAACTAAAACAGACACAAACTGACTACAAAAACAAAAAATGACTACAGAGAGACACATAGCCATTACAAAAAGACAAAAAAAACATGACTATAATGAGACAAAATGACTAGAGATACACAACACAACTACAAACAGACACAACACGATTACAAAGAGACACAAAACAACCACAAAGACTCTCAAAACTGCTCCAAAGAGATAAAACAACTACATCGAGATGCAAAACAAACCCAGTGATTATAGAATAACATTAGAGACATGCATCAACCACTACAAAGAGAAACAAAACAACAAAAAAGGCTGTGTGTGTCTTGTTCCTATATGTAGGAGGATCAGATCTGTTGGGATCTTAAATCTGCAGTGAGTTTCATATGTAAGTTTCAAAAATGCAACTTTTACATGCCAGAGGGCCTGTGTTGTGTGTGTGTGGTTCTGCCCCTCCTCCCCCTCCCTTTCTGTTTCTTCCAGGTGTTAACGACCTGATTGGATCCACCTGTGGAGCTGATTGTCCACCTGCTGAGCTGGCCAATCAGAGGTGGGGTGTGACAGTTTAAAAGGGCCCACAGTGAGGATAACTGGTGGCTGCCATCTTTTCCTTTGTTAAGCTCTGTCTGTGAGACTTGTGTTTTTTTTTTGTTGGAAAACTTTAACATATTGTGCAACACTGTGGGGGTGAGGTTGGGATGTTGGGTACCCTACATTCTGCAACACGTAGGTACATTTTTGTTAGACACATTAGGTTTATTGGAAGCCAGTTAGGTCTTTGTTTCCTGATTTTGTTTTGTAGTTACCCGAAGTTAGTCAGTTTTCTTTTCTTACGTTCAATTATTTGGCATCACCACTTTGTCCCATTCCTCCCACCCACTTTTTGAAACTCTGTTACATATTTTTTGTTGGAGCACTGTGAAATAAACTCCAGTTTACTTTTCACATCACATTGACTCCTGCATTACTTTGGTTCTTGTGTTGCTATCGTCATCATTTTTAAAGCGGGGACGTAACACAACCTAAACAAGAAAAGTACATGTTTTTCAGTGTGAGGTTTAAAAAGAAAAAACATAAAATGAGCGCAGAACATAGAGGCAAATCTTTGCAAAGAACAGCCAGCGAGAGGCTTCACCTCCCAGCAGGACAATGACCCTCAAAGTCCGAACCAGACAGAGAAAGACGAGTATAAAGGTCAGCGTCCGGACAGGCCAAGTCTTCGCCCACACTTCAGCACAATCAAGGGTTTGTGTCAGGACATGGACGTTATTATTAATGTGTGCTTCTCACTTAGTGTTGGTCAATATAAAAATACAGTTGTGTAGAGAAATTTATTAAACATCTGCTGGAAAATCTTGAATTAAAATACCTCAATAGAAAAACCCCATAAAGAAAAAGCAGGTTTCACTGTAAAGCTTTAGTTGTCACACCCCAGACTGGTTCACTCCACACTGAGGCCCTGGTACAGTCACACTGTCAGGTCAGTGACTGTGGCTCATATTAAATGCAATTATCCACAATTTCCAAAAAGTCTATCAGGCCAGTATATCAGTATGGGGAATACTTGTGGTGCAGCTTGAACAAGAAACACATTTACTGGAAGTACAGATTTCAGATATGTGTGTCTTTTTTTTCCTTCAGTATTTCCCCGCTGCTCTCAACGCAGACTGGTGACATTTATTAGGAAATGTTCCGTGATACACCAACCGATGGGCACAGCAACAAAATGAACATTTAATATGATAAAAAAAAAACTAACGACACATTATAATAAAGTTGTAAGCACATGCTCGCTTATTAATGCATGTGTTAACAATAACAACATCTCCTCCTAATGCATTATAAACATATTTCAGCTCATGGGCATTTTATAACTATAGTTATAAACACTCATAAATATACATAATATTTTAATTATGACAAATATAAACCAATGATTTAAGGTATAATACTTTATAACTCTTTTTTTTTGCATTATGTATCACTGTTATAGTGCATTATAATGTGGGTGTAAGTCACTGTGGTGATTTAAATGAACTAGTGAAATTTCTGAGGAACAGGCAGATAAAATACATCACAAACTGGTTATAAGTCACTATAAGAGACTGAAATATATGCTAAGAATTATGAAATATTATGATTGGCACTGTAAGTCATTTTAATTATGTGAAATGATGATTGTTATAAAGCATTATCACTATTTTAGAATGCTTATAACTGTAATTACACAGTGCTATTAGCAGATTATAGCCTGTTATTAGTGTGTTTATAATACATTATAAACATGGGTGTCATTGGGAAACACAATAACTGCTACAACTACATTAGAATGAGTTATAAACCATTTATTAAATATTTTTTTGCTGAGTAACACTTTATAACTAAGTTAGAAACACACATATAATACATAGGATCTGCTTTTAGCGTGTATAATTATAGTTATAAGCACTTATAACTATGAACAATGCGTTATAATAATAATTGTAACACATGTTGAAGCATTTCATAATTACTCATTAAAATTCCTATAATTGGGTACATTTTTTAACATTTTAAAAATGCATTATAATCACAGTTGCAATGCATTACAATGTGGTTTCAGGGTGAGGGTTAACGCATCATAAGTATGTTTTATGGCCTTGTAAAAACAGTGACAATTACTGTCCAGTATGATACATATTTAACCATACTGATGATGTGTTATATACAGTCAGTGAGGAGCGGAGCGGCTGAAGAACAATGAGGCCCTTTGTGTACTTCATGATGACTCTCTGCAGTATTGCTCATTTGTTCTTGTGGTCAAGTTGGCATCAGAAGAATAAAGATGTTACTGATTACTGCGTTTTTACCAGCGAAAGTCCGACACTTTGAGAAATCTGCTCGTTTGTCATCTTCCCCTGAATCAAACAGGAAGATAAACGTCCCTTTAATCTATGCGTTCGTCCAGCGTAGATACAGGTCTGAGACACACCTTCCAACAAGCTAGCTCCAAAGCTACTTTATCTATTCTCAACACAGCATCCAACTGGAAATAACAATGTCTTTATACTGGAGCCATAAGATGTGGCAGCCAATCAAAACAGCGAGAAAATGACACTGCCAATACCTGATAGAACAAGACGAAGTCAATGTTTGTAGGCAGTTATTTATCAGTAGTTAATGTGCTTTTGTCCCAGTTATAAAAACAAGTTATAATATGCTTAAGGATATAATAATCTCAGAGGAACAATAGCACTTTTTCACCACTTTAATAATTACCTTTGAAAAGAAATGACTGAAGTAAAGCACTGTCCTTATAAGGCCAATGACAAGGTGTCTAAAAACAGCCCCGCCCCCTGAACAAAGTGTGATCACTCAGTCACATACACACCTGTGTGTATGACTGACCTCTGCAGTCAGCCAGAAATCTGTTAAATATAGATGAAGTCTTGGACTGGAAATGTCATATTTACACCATGAAACTTCATATATGAGCTATACTGATTCTTTTAGAGGGATTGTTGGTATTTTTTTAAGTGGAGTTGAAAACTCTTCCACAGTCAGTGTGTGACCTGCAGTGGATGGAATCAAGCAATATTACATGTTGATTTTGCTGCAACTTTGAGTGCAAAAATGGGTCTTAACGTGTATTTGGCTCCAAAATGCAATTGCAACCCTTCAAGCACTTAAGTTCATTATTTATTTATTCTATGTATCAATGGGAAAGTGGAATCAATTAACAGTAGAATAATGACCCTTCAGATGATTTTTCACAGTTTCAGCGCCACCATAACAACATTGGCCGACTATTTAATCATTGCCCTCTAACAGGTCGTGACTTTATACTCTAGAGATGTCAGAAAAGACATCAACCATCAGATCTGATTTTCCATTAATGTACTGTATTATTTTACTGGGTTTTTTTCTACATGAACTGCAAGTAATTCCATAAAAGTAAATTATTTTCATTTCAAAAATTGTAAATTACTATAAGGGGACATTCGTTATATTTATTTACAGTATTACTCAGTTGCTTAATGGTCTTGAATGTTAAATGACAGAATATTATGTAAAAAAAAAAAAAAATCAAATCAAATCACAGCATATTGCTGAATGTTAAATTAAGGCAACTCTTACAACATAAAGTCGACTCCACAGCATCAATGTACACTCAGTGACTTCCGTTGTGTAATGAACCCTTCAGGAACCAATGTAAAGCGCTGCATATGACTGAGCTCCACCACATCCTGGTGTTTATTAATATTGACACATTTAGTGAATGGAATGGAAACAGGTGACCACAGCTGCCCACTCCGGAGACGCTGTGAGTCACAACAAACCACACAGACGAGGTGACATCAAAACATGAGAACACACAAGACACAATGCTTTAAAAAAAGATTACCAGGTGAAAGTTTGGAACAAAGAGCAGCTTGTTTCTGTAGAGCAAATTAATAGATAATTTTATAAAAACTGATACGGTGGCCTTGAGAGATGTTGTAAGTTTATTGAACAAAAAGCTAAAAAGGGATTCAATTTAGTTTTTTTTTTTTATTGTTGGGGTTAAATTCTGGACTAATTTTTACATCAATTTAAGATCGCTTTTGGTTTTTCAGAAGAATGGCTATAAAGCTGATTTTTTTAAGTGATTATTTTGCTATGATTTTTAATTTAAGAAGGTTTCACCACTGGGATTACTTTTTGCTGTCTGGAATGTTAATATTTTTTTACTTGTTGTATATTATACTGTTTAAACGTATTGTACTGTGTGTGGTGACGCTGATGATGATGATGATGATGATGATGATAAAATCTACTATATTATTCTGGGACTAACCTGTGCTGAGTCTATGTTTTACAAATAAAGAGCCAGTTCAATAAAAAAAAATGCATATTTTCTCTTACTTTTAGTGTGATTTATCAGTCTTGGTGTGAGTTGCAGAGTGTTGGAGATATCGGCCGTGTTACATCTGTCTTCTCTGGGACTAGATGCTTCTGGTGCTCAAAGCCGTAGAACAACATCAGCAGCTCAGCAGCAATGTCTGCTTCCACAATTATGACCCAGATATTTAACATAATCTACAGAACTTTTTGTGTGGAGGAAGGAATGATATGGAAAAAAGAGGTTCCTAACACCTTGAGTCCAAGTCGGGATGCTAAAACTCATTTAGAAAATGTGTATTTTATACAAACAATTGTGTTCGACCATGAGATATTAGATTAGATTTACTTCCTTTTTTTGATTCTGCGTTCCACCTCTTTGGAATCTGGGTTGCACATGAAACTGCTGAGTAACCGGGTCATAATTTCTGTAAAGAGACATTGCTGTGGAGTTTTTCAAATGCATTTGTTGCAATTTTTACTTCCATTATATCCAAGAGAAGGCAGACATCTCTATGACTGATATCTCCAACAATCAAACTCACACCAAAACAATCTGATAAACAAGAAGCTTATCCCTCAGTATTTTAGACCCAGTTATTACACCTTTAAAGATGCAAATAAATAGATACAAAAATCAAATTAAATGAATGAATAAATATTCTTTTTTAAAGAAACAGTATTCTTTTTCTAAAACTTCTTGAAATAGTTGGAAAAGTAGCCTCTATCCTGTCTGTAGACAGTTTGATTGCACTCATTTTCCTCAGAAAGACTGAAAAAGCTCTTGATGTCACCTCTACTTTGACACAGTGAACACACCGCCGGATCACAGCCTGTTTACATTTGCACCTAAATAAAAAGTGAGTGGGTGAACACTGAGTGAGTCAGAAATGCCATCAGTGACGCAAAATGGGATTTACCCAATAAATTCCCAACTGCTTTAAAAGTCTTTTTTTATAAATATAAATGGATATAAAATAATTGTAATCTTGGGTTCCGTGAACGCATCACGGCGCTTTGAGTAATAAACCAAACTGATAGCGGCTGTGTTTCTCATCGCCATAATATTTAATAAGTCTCAAAAGACACATCACAACAAAAATGTCAAGTCGGTATGAGTTCAACATATTTACACTCCAACATTGTTTTACACGAACTGCTTTTCACACTTGAAGTTAGACGAGACGAAATGTGTACAAAAATAGAATGTCTTCCAACTTTACATATTAAAGGAGAAATATACATTGCATTAGAAGCGTCCTTGAATCAGTCAGTGTACAAAAAGACACACAGCAAGGCACTAAAGGGGAAATATAGTCATCAACAAGCATGTTAGCATGAACACTTTGTCAATTCAATAACTTAAAACTGTTTTCTTCAAAACGTTATTGCAGTTATTTCACATTTAAACGCGCAGCCTGTTGCGCGCTCAATCTGTGTTTGCGATATATCTATAAAAAAAAAAAATCCCCTTTATATTACAACCGCCCTTGTATATTCTTATGCATTAATGGCTATATTTACTTTAATTTTCAGTAGACTGTACAGGCAAAGTGCATTCGTGTCAGTCTCTCTGTCAGTTCTGGAGCAGGAATTGGTGGGTGTGCGTAATTGCGCACGGCATAAGTTCTCCCATCCTGGAGTTTAGCTATCTTTAGTTCATTATTTAACAATTCTTTTCTTTTAAGAGGTTAGTGTGCGTCACGCTGCCATGGTGACAACAACGTTTTCCAGAACTATGAGCAAATCCCGCTGGTTGCGCTGATGGCGCCTGACGGCCGCTCCACCCCGGAGCTGCTGGACGAGGAGGACGAAGAAGAGACAGTTGAGGACTTCCTCTCCTTCTGCCTCAGGTGGATTTTAGTGTGTCTCTTCCTCTCGTCGCTCCGCGCGAATTTGCGCCCGCAGAAGTCGCACGCGAACGGCTTCTCTCCCGTGTGCGTGCGGATGTGCGTGGTGAGGTGGTCGCTGCGGCTGAAGTTGCGCATGCAGATGCGGCACTGGAACGGCTTGTGTCCGGTGTGGATCCGGATGTGTCTGGTGAGTTCGTCGGAGCGGGAGAACCGCCGGTCGCAGCCCTCGGCCGGACAGGGGTACGGCCGCTCGTGGATGGGCGTCTTGCTGGGTCTGTTCGGATACTTTCTGGGCCGCAGGATCGGCCTCAGGGGCAGGTTCTGGGGGCTGTAGGCAGAGGGGAGCCTTGGCGGCCCTCCCTCGGAGCCACCGCCACCCGGACCCCCAAGCGTAAAGTTCCTGATAGTGTTCAGCGGGGTCAAGGGTGGAGGGACGCGGAATGTGTCGAGCGGGCATGGACCGAACGGTTTCCGATCTTGGATACCTGTCGGGTGCATGTCCCGCTGACACGGCTGGAAGAAACCAGAGTAGTCGGGGATGATGGGGAAGAGCCCCGGCGCTTCTGTGCCGCTGGGCTGCTTGGGTGATGAGTAGCAGGGCGGCGGGTAGGAGGCGATGGGGCAGGTGGAGGTGGACAAAAACGCAGAGGGGTCCTGGTACATCTCCCCGCAACCAGAGGAGGAGTACGGGGGCGGAGGGGAGTACAGGTGGTGGTGGTGGTCTAGCTCTGCCTGGTTCTGAGCCGCCATGGTGCAACTCAAATTTCCGCTGGAGAAGTGATGGGGAGATCCTGAGGAAGCCGGGGAGGAGGACGCTGAAGAGGAGGGAGGAGGAGGAGGAGGAGGCGGCTGGGCCACATTGAAGATGCCCGAGACGATGTTGATGACTCCCTCGGGGTTCCAGTTACCTGGATACTGGGAGTCTATGGAGAACTTTCCCATGTAGGTGAAGGTCTGGTTGCGGTGGGATGCGGGCTGAGAGAAGCCGCTGGAGTAGGAGGAGAGGTCCAGAGTGCGCTTCTCCACGCTCATGTCTGCACTCATCAAACCATCTGCGCACAAAAACAAAACACATAAAAAATATGTCCAGAAAGCTGGTGCGTCTTTTTTCCATTACGCACAGATTCTGACCGTATCCCATCAATATATGCAACATTTTAACAAAAGTTATTTTATTATAGCAGTCAAATACAAAACGTTAAATCTTTTGATTCTGTTCTGAAGCAGTTTTTACAAAGATTTCTTGCTTTAGTTATTGAAACAATCAGCATCTAGACAACTTTATACGGATAATTGTGCCATATTTCGCTCCAAAAGTGTGAAACCGCTCTTACCTGCTACATTAACCGGGTCATAGTGAGCTCCTAAGTCGCTGTTGGGGAAGATAGCCACGGAGGTCGGCAAGCTGGAGCCGATGTCATCCACCGAGTACACGCTCTCTGGGTGCACAAACCCCCCGAGATTCACCGGCACTTTATCCAAAGTTTTAGCCGTCATTGTGGATTTTTCGTAAAAATACAAAAAATATACCGCGTCTGCTCACTCGTTTCTCTCTTTTCTTTTCTTTAAAGCTTTAAAGTTTGTCACCCAGCCGTGCGTGGGTCACCGCTGCATGTCTTTGTCTGTCACCGTGAGCCTCCGTGTTTATGGTGCGCTTCACGCGCTCTGGTGAGAATGTCAACACCGCGTAAAGTAACTCTTTTTTGGGAACGGGGGCCCTGGCACTAGTATGTTTATATGGGGAACCTTTTGAATGCGGCTGCTACGTCATTACCCAAACATGGGAGTGGGAGGGGCGCTGGGAGCGGAGAGGGAGAGGCGCTGAGGGCGCTGATTGGCTGGGAGGCTCCGTGACGATTTCAAAGGGAATCACTTGTCAATGGAGAACCCGCTGCTCCAGGAGAGATGAAACGGACTTTTTCCACTCGCTGCAAAACACAAATAAAGTGCTATAAAACAACACAACTAAAACATACACCAAAGTGAGCAAAAACAACTTTAATTTCTTCTTAAATATGGTTTTTACTGCATGTACTCTGGTGTATAATTGTCTAATCGTGTTCTGATATCAAAAGAGGAATTCCGGTCGAGCTTTATAACCCATAAAAGGTTGAATCCGGTAAGCAGGGGAACGTCCCCCATACTCCATATTTGGTTTCGATTCCGGACTATGATCATCGGAAAGTGACGAGTTCTGCCGAGCTGAGCGAGAGAGAGAGAGAGAGAAAGCCGCCCTGGCATAACCACAGTCAAATGAGACGGACAGAGGAGCGGAATTTACTCCTTTGGGTGCGATAGGCTGCACGCGCTCGGAAACTTGTGTCAGTCTGATTTGACTATGCTCTAGGAAAGAATAGGTCTGGTTCAGTGAGGAGTTAAATATAGTCACTTCGAGATATTTACAGGCAGTGAAAGGAAATAATATTTATAGAGGCGTGGGTAGAGGCACCTGTGAAATAAACACAGAGAGAAAACAGTGACTGTGGGCCATATAAATGAGGACAGACTGAATTTATTTCTGATATAAACAAAAAAAGAATTATTATCCATCAGCATGTTTTTTAACAATAATAATAATAAGGATAATTCCTATGCAATTGGGTGAAAAAACAGCATTTCAGCCCAAAATGTGGTGCTCTCTATATATTTACACCTGCTTATATTGCCTGTATAAACTAATATTTTCCTCATAAATATTTTGATACACTTTGTGAAGATGTGTTTATTGGTCTCAGGAGAGCTGTGTGCCCTCCTGTGGCCGCAGTGGGAATTGTGCCTCTCTCTCTCTCTCTCTCTCTCTCTCTCTCTCTCTCTCTCTCATCCTGCTCTCTCTGTTTGATCTTGTAAAAGTCCCTCCGTGGGTGGAGAAAGTTGACAGACAGAAAACAGATAAGACTGGGCACCTTGGGTGGAATATACTTTCCATTTTGTGTGTATGTGTATGTGTGTTTGTGTATGTTGCACAGCTGCATCACACAGCCAGCCCCGTCATGTTGTTTTCTAAATATAGCATTATATTTATGAGGTTAGAGTGTGAGACTTTTGAAAAGTCAAATGTTCATTGATAATGAATCAGAGGTTTCACTGACCCTGCTGCTGCTGACTCTGGTAAACCGTGTAGACAATTGAACTATAATAGGGGAGACAGGGGTCAACTGTAACACACTCAGTGACTCATATAAGAAACAAGCTAGGATTATGACAATTAGGCCCCGCTCAGATAAAGCGATGTGTGAAGTCATGTCTTATTTTACTTGTTTTTGGCAAACAAGTTTTCTCTCATTTTGGCTTTTCACATAATGCATAATTGAAACCATTCTCTGTTATAGTTTTCTGCTTTCAGTGCAGGATGTATTACAGTAATACTCGTCACAGTTTGTAACTACAGTTAAGTTATCACCTTCACCATCACTGCTACTACTGCTTGTGTTTAATACTTTTCTACTGATATCGTACATACAATAATAAAGCGGATGAAAGTGAAAGGAAACTGATTTATCATCAATTCTGCTTTTCATGCTTGTAGTTAACGTGTCTTTACATCTAATGAGACAACTGTTTAAATAGCCTCAGAGTGTCACATTCACACACACACATCCCTCTCATTAATCAGTGCACTAATCAATAAACCCTGTCAATAAGAGCTTTAGTCACACATGCTCTGACGCTCTGTGTGTGTGTGTGTGTGTGTGTGACTGTGCTATCAGGAGGTGCAGAAGAAGTGGAAAAAAAGTGTCTATTAAATTCAGTAAAGAGTGAGGGACGTCCCACTGTGAGTGACCACACTACAAGATGTGCTTCACTGATTTGCTGAATAAGGTCATGTAGAGGCAGGTTGTGTTGAAGTCTAATTGTATTGCACTCTCAGTTTACTGTTCACACACAAGTGTTTGATAGTCTGAGCGTGATATCAGACCAAATTGTTAACTTGTTACACTCTGTTGCCATCTTCATTGTGACATTACCATTCTTAACAATGTCCATAGGAAGGGGATCCTTAAACCAATCACCGGAGACTTCTGTGGGCCAAGCCAGCCAACTTTCGGTTTAGCTCTATGTTTACTTAAATATGGATAAAATAATTCAGTTGTGCAGCTCTTCTAGACTTTCCAAATGTACCTGACTAAATCCTGAGAGTGAAACAAGTCATATCTCAGGGTCGACGGAGTCGGCTGTGGAAAGGCTTTTGACGAGAAGTTAAACTAACTTCTATGTTATTGGAACCTAGTCCTAAAATCAGAGGGATTCATGCCCTGGAGACTATGAACATCTATACAACTTTTCACCCCAATCCATCCAAATGTTCCTCATATATTTCAGTTGGGACCGCGGTGGTGGATTCACTCGCCAACACTGCCATTCTTCAAGTAACACTGATATCCATCCATTCCATTTTCTTCCTCTTATCCAGGACTGAGTTGCAGGCTAAGCAAAGTTTTCTAAGTCTCCAGCAATGGTCTCCCTGTGTTCCTGGGGAACTCCAATGGTCTCCAAGGCCAGATGAGATTTATAATCTCTGCTGCATATTCTGGGTCTACCCCGGACATAGATGGATTGGTACAATCCGGTACAACATTTGCATAGCTGGTGATGCCTACACGTAACCGTCTGTCCGCAATTTTCGGTCAGACAACAATGACTCTCATCCGGGTCTCTTCACACTTCTCTGCAAACCATTCCAGTAAATGCTGGAGGTCACCATTTGAAGAAGCCAACAGATCCCACAATTCTGCCTTGAGGTCGATCCTTTTCCATGAAACAGAGTGACAAGGTCAACCTTGGTGTAGGCCAACATCCAGTATACAGAGTATGAGTATGAACTCTCACTTTGGTTCTACAAGGGCTGGACAGCTTGGATCAATGGCTCCTGTACCCCATATACCGCCAATTTTGGAAGCATGGGTAAAGATTATGGAACATAAACAAGATTATCTCCTCTGGTTACGTCTTCAAACATGAAAGTCTGAAGTGATAATCATCTATAATTATCAGATATGAAAGAGCTATGTCATCAATTCTATGCAGCAGCAACCCAGGGAAAATCCCTGTACTGTCCCTAAAATCTACCTACTGTACTGTGACTGATCTGTGCCCGTGGTTGTCAGTGGTTGACCAAGATAAAAAGAAACCACTTATGAGCGATTGATAGAATGCCTGTGTCAAAAGTTAGTTTATAGTAGTGGCCCCAGATTGGATCAAATCTGAGTATATTTCTTCAGTCATAGTGAAGTTATTCCATATATCAGGTACCAGTTCACAAAATTGTGTACAAAAAAATTTTGGCCTTCAGTACAAAAGAGAATGCTGCATTCCAGCGATTTACATTGAAAATTCAACTTCTTACAAGTTAAAATACGTCATTTGTTCTGAAAATATGAAGTTGTGTAAACCAGTAGAGCTACACCTTTCTGACAACAAAGCATCATGGGATTATTGTCCTTAAAATACAACCCAGTTCATTTTCAAGCATTCCCACTCAGGTTACTCCACTGCCATGAGTTTAATATGAAAAAATATATAATCATTTCCTTGTCTGTTTAATTGTCACAGACATCAAGAAAAAAACCCACACTGGATACAGTTGGCTTTTGTAGCCCACATACTTTCTCTGTGTGGGAGTACAGCAACTGGGGTGTGTGCATGCAAATATGTGTGTGTTAATGTGTGTTAGTGGGGTGGAGAGAGACGATGAGTGTGCAACTGTCAAAGTGGGAAAGCTAATTTGGTTTAAATTTAAATCTGACCCATCTTCAAGTGACACATCAACAAACAACAGTGTCTGCCCCCACATATACACTGTTGACTTTCAATGCCCATATATGGAGCACCGAAAGGCTTATTAAGGACTTTCTATGCCCCACATATAATGTCATATTCAATATAATGCTGTTTTGCCTTTCAAACCAGTTTCACAAAACAGCCTGAAGAATTGACATTTAATTTGGTTAGAAGTGTTTAACCATGGCTTTTGTAAATGATTTCTGCCTCAACATAAAGCATATAAATACTTTTCGTAATATATGATGTAAAATCCCAAATATTCTGAACTCTAAGAGTTTTTTGGATGATCAAACTACCTGTCCTCAGTTAACCCCATACAGCATTGTGTGGACCAACGCCTCAAATGTTTTGACTTTATTTTGTTGGATAATACCTCACCCACATCACTCCTACCCAGCCTCCATTGTTCCTGACATGTTAATACATACTGTCGAATAATGCAATAATAGCAAAACGATCCTTAACCTGAAAATACATCCCACAAGAAACCGCTGATCCAGCTATAGCAAACATTAATCCCAAATGAAACAATAAAATCTTCTCTTGACATGAATAGGAGGTTTTTAAATTTTAGCATATGTTTTTTATCTCCACCAGGCATAAGCCTGAAGGGGATCATGTGTTTAGTTGCATGCGTATATATACATGCATGCTTGCATGTGCATTTAGGAATCTCTTGGTTTTCATTTCAGTGCCCTTTGGTTCTGACTAGCATCCATTGATTGATTGTCGGATCACATTTGCGTTCATATTACTCATGCAAAATGGGCCAGTGTAAACATTAACATTACTTTCTGTCATCTGCACTGAAGACCTGGATTTGGATGGATCCAAAACTTTACACTCTTACAGGGTAGGAGCTGTTGTATATGGGGTTTGTATTTCACACCATGTATTTTACTATTAATGCAAAATTAGATCAAAATGACCCCAGTGGAGTGTTGAAGTTAATGAAGCAACAGGAGAAATGGACAGCGCCCCGAAAAAAGGTGTGCAGAACAGAAGTAGAACATGCTGAGGCCAATGGAAAGTTGAAGCCAGTCATGCAAACTGGTGAAAATGGCCGTTTGGAATCCAAAATACAACCCTTATTCCAAAGTAGTTGGGACGCTGTGTAAAACATTAATAAGGACAGAATGTATGAAATTCACAATTCAGAGTTTATGTGGACTGTAGGACCAAAATGCATGTATGAGTCTTTAATTAAAAGATCATCTAGTTTCTGCAATTATGCTTGTTTAGAGGCCAAAACACCATCTCAACTGTCCTTTCTGGCGTGGTCGTGGGTTAAAGAGTTTAAACATATTTTCTGTGCACAGTTTGCACAAAGAATATTTGTGTCATTTGTGTAGATCTGT
>CAFUXE010001280.1:267885-281131 GCA_903364295.1 Serranus cabrilla
TATGCTAATCTGTGCTAACCACATCCTAAACACACAGTCGTGACACTGATATTAATCTACTCATGTAACTCAGAAACAAGCAAACAACATATTTCCTGAACTATTACACAAGTATGTATGAAATATACCACAATGTGGAATACAGACCAAACCTGTAGTAACAATTTTAAATCCACAGGACATCCAGTGAACTTGAAGCATTAGTTGATACTTGCAGCTTACAGCTGTTTTTTCAGTGAGCAGCAGGTCCTTTAGTGTCCTGCTCAAAGACACTTCAACAGGAAAGTCTTTTTAACCATCACACCAGAGCCCACAGGAACATACAGTCATGCCATTTTTCTTGAGGTGGAAGATCGTTACCCCTAATTCTGAAAGTCACCGCTCTTAAATCCATAATTCTCTCTTTAAAGCAGCTTCTCTGCCACCATGACTGTTAGTATTGTTGCATCACAGACTGACAGCTTTCATGGCTTGCTGTATGAAACATGAAAGCAAGTAGAAATGCTCTGATATCAGTCCAAGATAGAGGAGGCGAAGAGAAAAAAAGAGAAATAGATAAAAGAAGAGCTGCAGAGTAAGAAGCCTCTGTTAAACAGAGACATTGCTTGTCTCAGATGGCCTGAACAGCAGCTTTTTGGGGGGTAAAACTGTTATAATTTCATACTGTAACTGTTATTGTTCTGTAGCTTCAAGCATCTACTTTGAACAGAAATAAGAAGAGAGACTGGAAAGAAATAAAAGAAGAATTGGAGTTGAATCAGACTGACCTGAACACAATCATGCAGACACACACAGAGATACAGATGGCTCGTCCATTGCCAGATAGCTCACAGCTGCTAGCATGTGAACGCTGGAGGGAGAAACTGTTGTTTTTTTCTCCAGAAATTTGCTATTTAAATTTAGGCTATGTTATTGTTTTTGAGTATATTTTTTAAAACCTTGGACTGAGCCAGACTAGCTATTTCCCCCTGCTTCAAGTAGTTATGCTAAGCTAGGCTACTTCTAAAATACACCTTTTCCCAACATGTTGAATCTTTACTTTTTTTTAAAAGTAAAGATTTAGTTTTTCCCTTTACACGTCCATATATGCAGAAGCTTTAAGAGTCAAGTGAGAGACAATCATACTGGATACAACAACAGCAGGGCATGCTCGCAAGCTAACAAGCTAACAAGCTAACTTAGCTTTATGCTGTATTTCAGTTTGCGTACTTCTGTACTTCATTTCAAGGACATGAAGTGAGTTCACACTGACAGTATGTAAAAATGCAACACACTATAAATACAGTAATGTTGCACGAATAACAGCTGAGTGTGGAAAGCCAAGACACTTCTCGCACCCTCAGCGGTCGCTATCTTTGCTACGTAGCGGAAGCTGCAGGACCACCAACTTATTTCAAGCTTGTGAAAATGGCATCAATACATGTATTTATATATTTTTTGATATGTACATATTTACATTTATGGGCATATGAGTACTGTATTAAGACATATCAATATGACAGTTTTTTAATATGATTTAAAGAGGTCTCATGGACACATGCAGCTCTCTGATGCTGTTTCTGTTGAAACCCCTGTGTAGCAGAGGTTCACCAGAGCACATGCAAAGCCCACAACAAGAGGTGCACCACAGGAACACACACACACACACACACACACACACACACACAAATGTACAGAGGCACAAACACACAAACAAATACGTCTGTGGCTTCCTTTCTCTCTTTTTCTTTCTTTCTGTTTCTTCTACTTATTTTATTTAATCCAACATAAATATTCATAATATAATTAACACCTAATATGTGAGTTCAGATTGTGTTTTCAGTTTAATTGTGCTATTTTTCTGCAATTTTTTTTGTCTAAGTGGTGTCAGTATACAGACTGCTCATGTACACGCAGACAGTTGAGCCTCCCACCCTGCTAATACAAACATGTAGCCGCCCCTGTAAAGTTCCAGAGTAAATTGTCATAGCTGTAAGTGTACAGTCATCGTCCCCGTCACCATCCACCCCTGCTCCACACTACACTGCAGAGCTGCTGTGGTCGGACTGATTTCACATCACACTGCTCAGCACTGTTCCACTGTGGAAACACAGTGCTGCCTCCAGTACAGAGCTGGGTTCACTTTTTAGCCCCTATTTGGTCTATTTCTGTTATGTCCGGTACTATTGCTGCACCAAGTAATATTCAGCCATGAAACTATCACACATAAATGGCATATATACATATATATACATATGGTGGTGCAGCCCACTGAGGCGTTGTCCCTTTGAGCCGGCGGCCTGGGTTCTTGTCTGACTCGGAGCCCTTTCCAGCATGTCTTCCCCCCTGTCTCCCCCTTTCACTCTTTCTACTACCAAAGCCGAAAAATTACCAAAAAATATCTTTAAAAAAAAATCACTCTCATCTGTTGAACCAGCCCTACAGGCACAGCACCAGGTTGGGAGATGTTGATGGCATAGTGGCCAACAGCAGTCCAGCCTGCTCAGCTACAGGCAGACAATGCAGGCCGGACAGACACAGACTTTAAATAAAGATGGATGGTCTAAAAGGGCCTATAAGTGAAGCCAAAAAAAATCCTGATAGCCCCCTGGTGGCTGGCTGCAGTATAGGTCATAAGCCCCACCCCCTCGATGTTAGTGAATGAGGATTTCTGTCATTTTAGGTGGTTCTCCTCCTGCTGATGTAAAAGTGTTTTTGTGTGATAAGTGTGGTTTTAATTAGTTATTTAAGGCTATAAAACATGGGTGTACCAAAGGTCACCAGTCCAAGATGGCAGCGGCCATATTTGAGATATTTTGGCTTCACTTTTCTACAGTGGGAGAAAGTGAAAGTAAATCTCTTTCATGCAGAATCTCAGATGGAGTGTTGGTCTTCATTTTACTTTAGCTCAGAGTTGTTTACTGTTGAAGCTATTGTTACTGGACACTACAGAGGCACAAGTGGTATTACAGGACAGTACGGGCTGGATGTAGCTGGTTAGCATGCGCAGTAGATAGCATAACATAACAGTAGTGGCCAGAAACAAGCATTAATTCACAATTTCTTTTGCAAATTTTCTCTAATTTAAAAAAACTAATTGCATTACATTTGGATGGTAACCAGACTACAGAAACTTCAAGTAGTTTTGCCTGGCTGGCATGACACACACATGCACACACACACAGAGACTGTCACAAAGAAAACGTTTGTCCCTGCTAATGTATAATCACTGGGTGAGTAAATGGCAGGAGTGTTTGACAGAGACATTAAACACACACACACACATTAATGTGACAGATTGGTTGACAGAGCAGCTAAGGCCACACTGATAGCCCAGTGTCAATGGGAAAACCCTTTAAACATTCTCCCAGTGCCTGAACACAAATAATAATGAGACACACACATGCACATATCGACACACACACACACACTTTAAATATACATGTACATACATACACAGTAGTGGCACATTAGAAGCGATAAAAGGATGGCACATTAGCACATCGGCACACACACATGCTGTCAAGCCATAATGAAAGCTGTGACTAATGAGGCCGTCCCCCATTTTACAGGCCATATTTATTGTGTCCCTTGTCACTTGCTGTAGATCATCTGCTGCCAGATCTTGGAGATGAGCGCTGACAGGGAATTAACTGTCTGTTGTCATGCTAATTCACACACACTTTAAGATGTATCACAGACGCAGAGATTTGCCAGTCACCTAACCTGGATATTATGACCTGTGTGTGAGAGCACAGCTGGATTACCAAAAGCACAAACTTGCTAATGCATTACAATGGCCAATGCACCTCTGAAATAATAATGTTGAGTTCAAAGGTCATTTAGTTTTGTGCTTACATGTTAAATATTCCTATTAAATTCTGTTTGCTAGTCTGGTCTGTTTAGACTGATGTTGCCATTTGACTAAACTGCATTGTCAATAACTATTTGCAGGGAACATATAATCATAAGAACATTAAAAATGTGTGAAAATAAAGTCTGCAGATGTCCCACATGGAGGAGGTTGGGTGGATGAATGGGTCGCCTCCATCTATTCAAACTGTAATAATCCTTTGAGGTTTGTCTGGATGGCTAATTTTCATCTCACTGTATTTGCATGTTTTCCTTCCCCTTTTCTGAGCTACAAGCAGCTGATAGACACGCTTCCTACCTGACAGTGCAGATGTTTACTGCAACAACACACACCAACTGTGTAGAGTGGAACTGTGTGTGTGTGTGTGTGTGTGTGTGTGTGTGTGTGTGTGTGACAGCTCACACTGACTCACCAGGAACTCCAGTTGTTTCTGTTAACTCCCTCCAGACCTTTTCCCTTCTGTTCTGTGCAGTCAAACACACCGAGGATAACCAAACATTTTACTCAAGTTGATTTCCACAATCAACATATCTGACTGTGTCCACTACAGTAAGCTGACAGCATTAGTTACTGTTCAGGTCAAGATTTAACATGAAAAGTGATTTTTTTTTTTTTTTAAATTACACCTCATTACAGTATATTTGGAGTCTGACAATTCTGCATAACAAGTAATTTTACTTTTGGTACTTTTGTTTTGATGCTGATACTTTTGTACTTTTACTACAAAGTTTTGAACGCAGGACTTTTACTTGTAGTGGAGTATTTTCACAGCGTGGTATTAGTCTTTTTATCTGAATACTTTTTTCATCTGCTGCAGCAATCTGCAACAGAGTCAAATATCTTATTGCTGTAGACACATTAGCTCTGGCCCCATTAGAACATAACATTTTAATAACGTTTGTAGCTTATTTTACTGTGATAATGTCAGTTATTATGTGTCATTTATTCAGTGTGACCTGCTATAAATAATCTGGACTCTAACTTCCCATCAGATCTGTTAATCATCACTGGTATTCATGAATCTCTGACCTTACAACAATGCACATCACATGCTGATCCGTGTATACAGTAGGTCATTGACAGCAGTGTGTTCAGACCACAGTGAGGCTGCTCAGTCTAAACACATACGATGCTGCTTGTGTGAGCCGTCCATTGACAATAGCTGAGCCACCACAAAAGCTTCTAAGTTTCTGCAAAACACTGCAAGCGTTTGAAAAGCCCCGGCGTTAATAAGCCTCATCTGAATGTTTCGCATTTTCAGGAATGTTTCTCGTCCGCCTCCACAAACTCAGATGAGGAAACGGTTTGGCTGCGGGGACGTCCTCAGATAATGCAGCCTGTATTTCTCTTGTCTCGCCCACGGGCGCAAAAATGTTTGCACACTGTGGCAGAGAAGAGAGAGACGAGTGAAAGCCCTGCCAGATAAGAGAGGGGGGGAGGAGAGAAGGTGGGGTGAAAGGAAAGGAGGCAAGGGGAGAGAACGGGGGAGACAGAGTAGGAGGAGAAAGGTAGGGAAGGAGGAAGAGGAAATGATAAGGGGGAGGAATGGATTGAGGGAGGAAGAGAGAAAGGGAAGGAGAGAATGGAGGAGGTTAAAGGAAGAAAGGGCAGAGGAGAGAGGGAAGGAAAGCAGGAGAGATAGAGAGGAGATGGAGGGAAAAAGGTAGGACAGGCCACACAAGAGAAGAAAAAGAAAAGAAAAAAGGGAAGGATGGGTCAAAGTAGTAGAAAATGAGAGGTGAGGATTGAGGAAAATAAGAAAGGAACAAAACTAGAGGAAAGATAGGAGAGAGGGGACGAGAAAGAGGGGGAAGGGAAGAACGAAAATGAGAAGAAGATGAGTAGTGGAAGTTAAGGTGAAGAGAATAAGATGAGGGGAGGAAAGGGGGGAAGAGATGAAGTGGAAGATGGAAAACAACCAGAGAAAGGAAGTATAGAAAAGAGAGTAAAGAGCTGTAGAGAAATGGAGTGAAGGAGTGAAAAGAAGAGGAAAGTGATGGGGTGAAGAAAGGAAAATCAAGGATGGGGAGAATTAAAGGTAGGGATAAGGAAAAGGAGGAGGAGGAATGGAGGGAGAGAAGAGGAAAAAAGGAAGGAAGTACAGGCCAGCGCAGAGGAAGAACACAAGGAAAGGAATGAAGGGAAGGATGGATCGGAGTGGCAGAAAATGAATTGGGAGCAAGGTGCAAAATATGAAAGGAGAGACGCAAATTAGAGGAAAGAAAGGAGGAAGGGGTGAGGGAGAGGAGGAAGGGTAATGAGAAGAATAAAAAGAAAAGAAGAAAAGAAAAGAATTGGAGGAGCAAACAGAAACAAATAAAGAGGAAAAGAAGAAAGGAATAGAGAAGAAGAGGAGTATCTGAAGGTAAAATAAGATGAGGAAAGGAGAGGAGGGAAAACAATCAGAGACAGGAAAGACTTAAAATAAAGAGACAAGAGGGAGGAGGAATGAAGGAGAGAAGAGGAAAAAGGAAAGGAAGGATAAGGAAGAAGAGAGAGGAAAGAAAGATGATGCAGGGAAGGAGAGGAGTAGGTGAAGAAAAACAAAAGAGAACAATGAGGAGAAGAACTACTAGAGGGAAGGGGGGAGGGAGGAGAAGGAGGAGGAGGGGTTTGCTGATGAGGCCTTTGGGGTGTGATGGCCGAACACTCGGCGCGCCCACGCCACGCCGACCGCACGATTACCAGCCTTTTATTTCAGCGCCGGCTCCAGAGTCAGCCGGGCCGAAAGCAGCAGGGGCCCCGGTCCCCTCCAGCTCCCTCATCACGACATCAATCAGCGCGTATCACTGCGCAGGCTTACATAATCCCTTTGTGTTCCTCTGTACAACAGCAAATAAAGTTCCAAAGCCCAAATCTGAGCGATGTTTCACGGTTTTCAGTTGTTTTATAATTTGGGCTGTTTCATGTGTCTCTATGGGTGATAAAGTTGCAGGACTGAAGGAAACTAAAAGTTATTCTGCTTTTTGTTTAATGGGGAACTCGGGGATAGGAATTCAGCTGAAACTAAATGAACTTATAATGAATTATAACTAATGAGACATCATCAGTGTGTGTAACAGCACTTATACTGTAGGGTCTGTTTTTACTTTTATTCTAATACAGTTATTTATATTTATGTATTATCTATTTTATTTTTGACTCAGCAAGTGAAGGACTTCTTTTATTTAACATTTTATTTCATTGAGTAAATGAGACATTTATCTCATACTATTCTTCTTGAAACAAATACTATTTTACAGTTAACTGTGCAAATGATTTATCAAATAAAACATATAAAACATTTCATTATTTTAGACATCTTATAGGTCACATGACCATTTTAAACCAAAACAGTATGAATAATTACACAGTTACAGTAAATAAAGAACCCAATCATTGTGGATCAAAGAAAAAATAGTAATGATAGAGTTATTCTTGGAGTGGGATCTGGGGACCCTCAGGAATCCACGGCACTGCCAGGGGTCCCCAAAAAGATTTCAGATTCATTAAATTATCATAACATGAATTATTTTTCATTTCCTTCTTTTTATTTAACAAAAGCATTCTTCTTTTAACAAATACTATTTTATTTTACTTCTCATGTAAATATCATAGTGAAACACTTCCTATAACAGTGTGTGTGTGTGTGTGTGTGTGTGTTTCAAATCAGCCCCTTAATTTGCCTTTCATATTTTGTTTAGTACAGTATTACTTGCATTGCTTTATTGATAATATGTGTTGAGATGGTATTTTTAATACATGACTAAAATATTTCTAATACATTTTTCTCATGTTGTTCTTTAACATTAATAAGACTAGAAATGTAAAAAAAAAAAAAAAAAAAAAAANCAAATTATTCCAAAGGGAAATACCTGGTTTGTTCTGTCTTGTGAGGGACCGTTAGCTGAAAACGTGGGCAACATGGCTGTACACTTTCTGAGGTCATGCAGCAATTATTTGGAATTCATTCATAGGAAATTTTCCGACCTAATGCTGCCTACAGCTTCTCAATAATTATTACCACTTTACATCGGCCACTTCAGAAGAATTGACGTGACCTTTTTAGTTCCATTACTGGAAATCATTAAGAAGTATATATATATATATATAGCAACAGAATGTAACTAAAATTAATTTCCGAACAAAGTGTTTTTAGGAGTCTTTCTTGAAGATAAAGGAGCGTGAGGAATGTGAAAGTGCTGACAGTACTGTGCGCCGTAAAAATGAAGCAAACGTGTCTGCTCTGCTCTCTCTCCTTTTCTCATTCACTCTCATTGTCTCTCTACCTTCATGTGCTCTCAGGGCCTGTCACTGTCCACCCACATCCTCAGATTCCCTGTGTCACCCCACACTGCCAGGACACCCCCCAACTCACACACACACACACACACACACACACACACGGGTGGTGAGGATGACCATGTGGGAGATGGCTGCCTGTTTGGCCGGCAGATTCTCTTTCTTCTCCTCAGGCCGTGGGAGGTTTCTGTTTTTCTTGGTAATTTGGTGTAGGTGGCTCTTTCCTCTATTGAGGCTGACCATCAAAGGAGTCTAAGAATGAGGGCACTGAAATAACATATGACAGTGGAGAATTACCATAATCTGATTGGCGCTATTTTAAAATGACTGGAATTAATGGTGACGATTAAAGCATTTTTGGAGAAAATGATGGATGGAAAACTCACTTGTTTTCCCACTTCAATAATAACCTTATTGTTTTCCTCCTTTAGCAATAATTTGTCAAATAAAAATTATACAAAAAATCCTCAAAACAATTGCAGATTAAGAGTAAAAGCAATGGAATTAATGTCACTACACTTTGTCTCTGCTGTCAAATTGTATCAATCTGATTACTCTGACTTTGAAAAATGTTCCCTAAAATAAAACATTCAAATGCAGCAAAACTTGAAACCCACACACGGAAATACGCGTGAATATGATTTAGAAGAATGAGAACAATCTCCCCTTTTTGCTCCCTCTACAACCTACTCTATGAAATGAGCCACTCACTGTTTCAAAAGAGAGCATTTCCATCTGTTCTGAAATCAGCTCACAGACGACGTACAGTATGTTAATACCAACTAACAGCATGAACTCTGCAGCAGCAGATGGACAACTTTTGGTGTAAAAGGGGCAAAAAAATGCACATAAAAATCTGTATCTGTAAATGTAGTTTTGGGGTTACAATTACGAGGAAATGTCAAGTTTTTGCAAAGTAATTCTAAACAGAGCAGAAGTGAATGCAGAGCCGCTGTAGCTACTCACCGTATGAGGCTTGATGGCAGCTGGAAGCGTCCACCGTCCTGCTTCTTGACATCTGATGGACGGACAACAAGCCTCTGGCCTTGCTGCCTGGTTGCCAGCTTTTTTATGAAAGACTGTTGCAAACATCCACTTTTCCCCATGGAAAACCGAACTCTGTGTCTGTCTTGGACAGCACAGGTTGGCTTCATTTCCAACTGTTTGATTTTCTGACTGTTTCTGAGCTGAAGCTGAAGATAGTTCTCTTTGTCTAAAGTTGTGTGTGTGGAAACGGATCATCTGTGGCCTCCTAAAGAGAGAATGGGATTTGTTACATGAGAAGAGAGTGGTGTGTGGGATGTGTGTTTGTGTGTGCTTTTGTATTATTCACATTGTGTGGACATAAGTCTGTTTACGCAGTCACATTGTGGGGACTTGCCTTCTTTGTGGGGACCATGCAAGGTACCTTATTACCTTTTAGGTTGAAAATATGATTTAAGGTTGCACTCTGGTTAGACAAGTGGCGATTCTCCAGGAAATTAATGTAAAACAATATAATGTCTCCAGAAGAGTGTTTGTGTGTATTACTTACAACGTGGGGACATTTATCTGTTTACACAGTCACATTGTGGGGACTCACCTTCCTTGTGGGGACAAAACAAAAGTCAGTCTTTACGTTATGTTGAAGGCTTGGATTAAGGTTCGGTCAAGCTTGGGGTTAGGTTAACACGGGATCCCAAACTTTCCCATGCCAAGGACCCCTATACAGCATTAGCCTCAGGAAGGGAACCCCCTGTTGCAATTTTATTTGAGTTACGTAAATTATGATGGCATGTATCAAAAATCAAACATACAGCTTCTGAATATATTTTCCTTATATATAAGGAAAGACATATCAGTCTTTCTTCTGTTATAAACATTCCTTTTCATTTTTGTCTTAATATTCAATTAAAATTCAGTGGCTTCTGTTATAACAGACATTAAAATATATATATCAAATATTTTGCAACCCCTCAGAATGGAATGAATTTGCCAATGTTAATTTGGTGCATATGTGACAATGCCATTATACATTTCTCTTGGGTTGTCCTTTTATACATACGACTACAGAAGTGTTGAAAATAAACTACACCAAATTATTCAGAGGAACATAACTAACCTTAATTATGATTGCCCTGCATTTGGTTTCAGAAATATAAGCAAATTAAGCTGGAATAAATACATTAGCTCTGAACCTCCTTCTTTGTGTAGACAAAGATTTTGTGGGGTGAAATCCAAACACACACTTCCTCCTAAGATATCACTCTGCCAGCTTCCCCCTGGCTTATGGACAAGTGTTGTTTTATATGATAGACGGGGTTAACTTGACATACCAAATCACATTAAAGTGGACACATTTATGTTACCACTGCTGACTTCAAGAAAAGATGCTCCCAACATCAAGACATTTCCATAACAAGGACTATAGAACAAGAATAGACTAGATTTAACATTATTTCAGTGCTGCCCCGCAGTAGTAAAACTGATTTATTTAACATATTCAGGATGTCTGTCATTTGAAGTAACCCCGAGTCTAAACCCCTGGGCCAAATAGGACTTTTCAGAGATCAAAATCCCATTTTTTAAGTGATGGCTATATAATTGTGGAATGAATCTCATAGCTCCCATTTATCATCCACAGCATGTCTGGAGGATCACATGGGAGCAGCTAAAGATCAGCAGGTCAGAGTTAATTGGTTTCCACTCATTAAAGCGATCCCTTGCCTCAGTCATTAGACTGAGCCGGGCTCCACCATTGACATTTGACTTCTGTACATCATCAGAAAACATTAATGCTAATGTCCTGTAACAGCAATAAAGAGTTAAAAAAAAACACTCCCTCATATTAGCGTCATTAGAAAAAGATGGAGAATGGGGCTTATACTTGTCTGTTGTACACATTGGTATGAAGTGCATAACTATAGTGCGTGTGTGTGTGTCATCTATACCCATCCTCAGTGAGTTTGAGAGCTGTGTGACTGGAAATGATGGGGCTGCTGTGAACTAATGGATGCCTCCAACTACTGGGAAGCAAAGTCTTACAGGTCAAAGAGTTCACAACCATTTCACACTCACGTTATGTGTCATCATCACTTCACACCTATTCAATGCAGGGGGGGGGCAGACAGAGGTAGAGTCATCTGTCACACTTCCTCTAGTGACATTAGACCGGTGGCTGTTTGAATTTGGAAAATGACGCAGGAATGTGTTCATATGGTAACGCTATGTTATTTGATGCTTTACACTAAGATCCAATTCCATTCAATTCAATGATTTATTTTACAGTTTATTTCAGATTTATATTGACAGTGTTGTTTTTTTTTATCAGTGATTCATAACCAGGGATACTACCAGGGGGCAAAGATTGTGAATCATCTAAAATGAATAGAAATAGAGATTAAGTCACATTTAACCCCAGAGCTGCAGTTATATAAGAGTGTTTGAAAACGGGTTAACAAGCAAACATAGAACTTTAAACAGGTAGCTAAAATAATGGTAAATTTAACAGTGGAAAGCAATGACTAAAGACTTTAAATGTTTTGCTAAAAGTAATGACTAAACAGTCAAAATGTTAGCTAAAAGTCAAAGGTAAACAATCAAGATTTTTTGCTAACAGTAATGACAAAATGGGCAATTTTTTGCTAAGTCGTGGATAAACAGTCGAAATTTTAGCTAAAAATAATGCCTAAAGACTCAAAACTTTAGCTAAAAGTAAAGACTACATAGTCAAATTTTAGCTAAATGTATTGGATAAACAGTTGAATTTTGCTACCTTCGGTTTTTCATCTGTTCTAGAACAACAAATTATGAAGTTTTCATTCATGTAGTTTTTGCGTGTTGATTTAATTGTGCACTGACACAACCAGCCCTCAGAATGCTTGACCAACATTTCATTGCAGTTTACTTTCTACAGAAACATGATAAGACAAACAGATAGAGAGAAAATGGCAAAGACATTAAGCAAATGGCATCATTAAAGCCAGTTAATCTTCACCTGTTGACTTTGTACTTGTGGAGCGCTCCATTCATCTTCCAGCACCTCCCAGGAGCTGGTCTGGTGTCAGACAGGCTAACAAATGACCTCAACTAATCGCTATTTAATTTACTACCAGCAGTCACAGTGAGACATGAGGGCTAGGTAGAGTCCAACTAACCATCTCCTCTGTGTGTATGTGTGTGTCTGTGTGTGTTTTGTGTACTTTGTGTAAGGCTGTACAAACATGGTGGAAGTTTACCCATTAGTCGATGAGTGCATTAATCATACGTGGTGCTTCTCATAGGAATAAGTTGCTGTCCATCAAAATAATTAACCACTGCAGCAGCAGTTATTAATGTCCCCCCTCAGTCTTATGTCTTCACTTGTCTTCTGTGTTTTTTTTTTGTTGCTGCTGTTGTTGTTTTGCAACTAATTATGACCCCCAACAACACAAGGCTTTAATCAAAATGATGTTTTTGAAGTGCAGCACACACCGTATAGTTGAGTCAATTTGATCAAATTTATGTGTAAAATGTGTATGTGTGGGATTGAATGTAACTCAATAACCCCTTGTCAGACTGATATATGTGCAGATTTTGGTCTTGAATTAGAGCTGAAACGTTGTCTATCTAAAAAAAAAAAATGTTTTTACATCTTGTGTGTCATTGTATTTATGTAAAAGTTATAATCCCTTCGATTCTCATTAAGTCAAACCCTATTTTTGGGGTAAGTGTGCTTTTTTTCAACAGGCAATTAGCCTTCACAAATCAAAACCTGATAATACAAAGAATCATAATTTGCCTTATTTGCAGGTGTCCCGTCAGCAGAGTACAGGCTCTTTAACTGTTGTGGGATTTAGCTGCAGTACCACAGTTGACCACTGGGGAAAAAAATTGGCTGCAAGGCTAAGTAGCAGGGCTGTATCCAGTTGTTATTCTTCCATGGCTGCACATCAATAAACTGTGATGTGCGTTCAGTTACTACCTCCGCACACTCCATTCCACCGATCTACCTTTAATATCGACAGCAAGGCGGAAAAAGGCCAAGAACAGACTGTGTAAAAGGGTCAAAGGTGTATTAATTTAATTAAACAAATAAATACATTTAATTAGTGTCACTACTGCTCCCAGGCGGTAGTGCTTTTATTTTGTCTT
>CAFUXE010001280.1:296420-361083 GCA_903364295.1 Serranus cabrilla
AAAAAAAAAAAGATGTCCTAAAGAAATTCTGCAATGTAAACCATCCTTTAGAAAAAATGGGCTAAACATATACCAAGGCCTGAATGGTCCCGGTGTGGTCCAAACCTTTAATATAGCAACTGTACAACTCTACTCCATTCTCAAATACATACTGACAGTGACAGTTTCTCACAAATTACAGTTGCAGTTTAAACATATTTTTTTTCAAACAAAACCACAGATAAATGAATATGATTGTTAGGTAACTTGGTTAGGTTAGGCAACCAAACTGGTTAGTTTAAGTAAAAGCTCGTGGTTGTCGATGTTGACATTGGTTTTACATGGATGTGAGCAGCGGCTTCCTGTGTTTGTTTGACTAATCCATCCCAACCAGCCACCTGCATGCACGGACATCTGCAGACTGGGATTAGGAATGTTTTAGCCAACGGGAATGCAATTTTTAGGAAACCAGACTGAATATAAGCAACCATGTGGAGAACTAAGTGATCGATGAAAAGTGCTTGAAAGCTCAGCATAACGCGTCCACCTCCCTACTTCCTGTGCCTTCCTCTCTGCCGCCCGCTGACTGAGTTCCTGCTGCAGCAGAAAACTACAGACATGGCCATTATGGCTGACGTGTCGTCATCCCTGTCTTGTCCCCGTCCAGACAAACAAAGACAGAGGATCCTGTTGAACGGCTCTGTGATGATGAGACACTAGCAGTCTCCTGTCTGTCCCAGCAGGGCCTCAGGATGCAGCAGAGAGCAGGAGCTACATTCACTCCCATTCACAGTGGCAGCATGTGATGGAAAGCCTGTTAATGTTCAACCACAGACAGGAACTGATGCAGTGCTTCTGCCAGGGAACACCTCTTCATCTGGATTCATCCATCATCTTTCTATTGGTTGCCTCAAACAGGGTCCATGCCCACAAGTATATAGTATTTTATCATTATTCACTAATAAAACACTATATTCTGAACTATGAAAATGTTGAAAAAACATATATTACATACAAGAATGAATGCAAACCTGTTTTATTTCATGATTTATGATTTTTTTTTAAATAGTTCACAGACACACTGAATTGATACATGTGCAATTTCAGCAGCACATTGTCCCCCCGCTGACATCCAGTCCTCCTGTATGGTCAAACTAAGAGATCCATCCGTCTCCCAGGTGACAGTCAGGACTACTCCACCATGCCTCCTCCCAGCTTGCAGCTCCACATGTCCTGTTACCCCCTGCTGCTCTCTCTGAGAGGCGATCTGTCCGTCCATCCTGCTGACCTACACCCAGACTGAGTTCAACTCCACATCTACGGTACATACAGCATATTCTGGATCCCCACAGAATAAATATTAATGTTTCGGTCGCCCTGTCACCTTGTATTAAAGTTTGGGTGTGTGTTATGAGTGTGTGTGTGTCCTTACAGTAACCAATGTACTGTGTTAGCCCCCTGCTGTTTCCATTCTCCGTATCCCCCAGGACTGCTATTCACACAGTAAATCAGCTCATCTATCTTTGTTGATCCTAAAATGTTCAAAAACTTGAATGTGCCAAGCTATAGAGACGGAGCGCCACGCTGAATACTCTGAAGACCCTAGACTCTATGTCTACCAGAAAGGACAAGCTGGCTGTTAGCAAGCTAATCTTAGCTTATGTTAGCAAGCTATTGTTAGCTATGTGTTAGCAAGCTATTGTTAGCTATGTGTTAGCAAGCTAAGGCTCTTAATACTACATAGCTTTCGCTTAACTTACAGAAATGTATTTAGCCTAAAACTGAAAAATTACTCATAGACCTTTCCGACCTAGGCAGCTGGAACGTCGGTCTTAATCTCAAACCAGCTCCTCGCATTTCGACAGCCAAAGAACCGGCTCTCTGCAAGGAAAACTGGTTCCAGAGCGGCACCAAGTCTTTACTGGTCTCAAACCACAAACCACTTACATCAGGGACTAGGGAACTAATTATCGTGGCCAATGAGACCAACAAAAATGCTGTAAAAGGCTCAGAGCCAGGAGCAACATTTGTAGAGAGCTCTGTCTCTTTGGCAAGCTACATATTTCTTATCCTTTTGAGTTTAGCTGACTTGACAGATCAGAGGTGTTCCACGGTTTGTCCGGTCACAGACAATCCCAAATTTCATGCCTATTAATGTTTCTAAATGTGCAAGATTGACTAAAATCCTGTGCCGCTGTTTTTCTCAGGAGCTGTCTGCGGGTCCTCTACATCTCTAAGTGCAGAAAGACGCTGTCAGTGTGTTGTCACACAGACCCAGCATCGTCTCGTCCATCTCAGGGTGTCTTTGTCTCTTTGACAGGACAAGACAGAAATGACGACACATCAGCAATAATGCCCATGCCTGTAGTTTTCTGCTGCAGCAGGAAGTCAGTCAGGGGTAATTGTAAAGTCATGAAATAAACAAATGTCGAGAGGGTTTTTATCAAATAGCATCCTGTCTGTAGTAACATTGTGAATGATGAATGATTGTTTTCTAAAATTTTAGATTGTTATTTTTTAGTATTGTGTATCTGGCTTGATGTATTGTATTCCTCCAGGCATCACATCTCCATTTTTCTCCATGAAGTGTTGAGAACACATGTAAATACTCACCACAGCACCAAATGTGAATTAATCTGTCACTGAAATAAGTCCTGTCTTCCTGTTTGTGTAATTTGTTAAAAACTAGGGCTGTAACGATTCATCGAGTTACTCGAGTTACTCGGTTACAAAAATTGGTCGAGGTAAAAACTCTTCCTCTAAGCGTCGTTTAATTCCGATGACGCGCAGTGATCTGATTGTTCCACACGGACCGTTGTTAAGGGAGCACACCTTCAAACATTCTGAACTTAATTGGCGCGATGGCGGAGAGTCGGAGAAAAGAGAAAATATCAAAAGTTTGGGATCATTACACACTGAACACCGAAGGCAACAAGGTGGTGTGTAAATACTGCAAAGCAGAGCTCGCTTACCACAGCAGTACAACATCGACGATTCAGCATCTGAACCGTAAACATCCACATTATGCGGTTCCGCCAAGCGGCGCTGAAGGTAACGTAGCCTGTTTACATTGATGGTCGCTGATTTTAATCACTTAGCCGACTGTTTTTATAACGATGTTTTGATGCGGTTTGACTTGATATGATGTTTAGCGTTGATGTGTTTAATTAGTAAACTTGTTCATGTTCAATTGCAAGTATAGACGAACAAAAGAACCTCTTCACACGCACGCATGCACCCTAATCTTGTCTCTCACTCTCCGTCACGCACAGTATGCGTGCACACATACATATACACAAACACACACGCACAGACAAGTTGCTAGGTTACCATACCAAATAGGCCTCCCAGAGAATATTATTTGTTAGTAGCCTAATGGTAAATGCTGCAGGTGTAGAAATCTACATAAAACAGATATTTACTTTGATGTCAGTGCTACATTACAGCATGACAATAATAATAATAATAATAATGATAATAATAATAATAATAATAATAATTTTATTTGTATTGCACTTTTCATAAAAAAAATATCCGATTAATTGATCGATAAAGTGCTAGATTAATCGATTCCAAAAAGAATCGATAGCTACAGCCCTAAAAACTACAGTGTCCAGGTTGTGTCAGGAAATTACTGAGCCTTTAAAACATGCATTTGTATTATATTATCTTAATATGTATGTATCAAAGTCCAACAACCCTCGCCCCATCCTTTTAAGGAGTTTTAATTTTTCAGATGTTCAAAGAGACGTGTTAAATTATATTTACTTCATGTTATTTTAAAAAAAAATGGTTGTAAACTCAATTATTACTCACTCAACTAAAATAACAGTCAAGGAAATTATCAGGAAATTTAGGAGCTGTAAAATTACCATTTTATTTCCAATGCTTTTTTTTCCATATTTAACAACATCTCTTAACCCTCTTCCTCCTCAGTGAGAAAAAACTGGTGAAGCTTTAATATGACGCATTTAACAAATGAATACATTTAACAAGGAAGTGCCCTTTG
The DNA here is from genome assembly GCA_903364295.1 of Serranus cabrilla. Taxonomy (NCBI): domain Eukaryota; kingdom Metazoa; phylum Chordata; class Actinopteri; order Perciformes; family Serranidae; genus Serranus; species Serranus cabrilla. Next base: position 300,409 of record CAFUXE010001280.1, read on the forward strand.
TGGAGACTGGAATCCCTCCTGGGTGTGTGGGGAAGGTGTGTGGGAGAGTTGTGTGGGCTTTCCCCATACAGAGGGACTCTAAAGGCCAGCCTACACACTCAGGATCCCGCCTCTATCCCAGCCACGACATCCAGCTGGAGACTGTCAGCAAAACAGCCAGCAAGGCAGAAACCATAGAGGAAGAGGACAACAAGAAGACCGGAGGAGGACAAAGGCAGTGTGAGAGCGAGCGTGTGAAGAAAGGAAGAAAAGCGTGTGGTGGAGAAAGTGTGAGGTGGACGGGGATGCAGAAAGTGTGTGTCGGTGTGACCATCCTGGTGTGCAGAATAGGCCCACTCCTACACTCGCATTCCTCTGTATTATATGGAAGTCAACAGGAATGACAGTATGGACATGCACATCCTTGACAGCTGCACAGTGAGCAGAACAGTATCTGATGTGTGTGAGAGGTGAGGCAGGTCTGGACCTCCTCGGGGTGCAGTGGTCAGGATCCCACTGGGCAGGATGTGTGACTGATACACTCTGTTCTATTTAATTCTACTTTATACTCATAATTGAGTCATAGGTGTCATTTACAATGTTCATTTTGTACCCAACACTTTCTAAAAAGCATAATTTGTTTTAATCTGAAAAATCCCTTGCACCGAGAAATATGGCACAAAAAAACATGCATTTGCCACTCATTTGTATCTGTGTATGTATTGCAATATTGTTGTGCATAAATAGCTAATGCTGTGCCCTTTTGATATGCCTGTATGCAATAAATATCCCCCCATAATGATCTACTCTGACCTCATCAGTCGCCCCATTGCATTGACTAAAACCACATCGTTGCAGGCCACTTGAAAATGTTTCTTCATCTGAGTGCCACTACTTTTCAACACAAAGTGATATACTTGAACTGAGCCTTGACAAAAGCTAAAAATTTTTTTATTTTTTTTAAATCCACATCCTGCAAAAAAAAAGTCAGCATAAAACATTAAAATGTAAGTTACTGTTAATCAAAGTAAATAGCCTTTAACTTACAGAGAATTTTCTTTAAAAATACATATATTTAATTTAAATGTAGATGTATGTAAACGAAGATGTATGTAAAGTACCTTTGCATGCAGTTATATTAGATCAATCTAAACATTTTTCTGCTGACATTAAAATGTCCAATCCATTCACTGCAGATATGAGTTCCCATTATTAAACATGCATCGATCGTTTTAGATTATTACAAAAGCTGCTTGTGACCAAGACGTACACACAATAATTAAAATTCGAAAATGTTAAACTTTTCATTTTAACTTCCACATGTAAACGTGTTAGTTGTCTTTTGTTCATGTAAGAGTTCAGCTGTTGGGTGGTCATGCAGCAGCGTCTCTCATAGCCACAGTCTGTCAGGTGGCGCCCCCTGGTTGTCAGTGGCAGCACTGCACAGCACATAAAACCGAGATTAGGTACTTTGTAGCTTTGGAGGCTTTATATTAATATTTTAATAAATACTGTTGTTGGATGACAATTTTGTAACCATTCATAATATTATGTCTTATCAGGTAATGTTTTATTTTGAAAAGAAACTAACTAACTATTAGTTATGATTATAATAATGTGGAGTAAAAAATACAATACTTTGCTTTGATTTCTCATTAAAAAAAAAAAAAATTAGTTTTCCCCATTTTGAGTCTCATTGTAGCTGTTTTGTGTCTCTGTTGTCATTTTTTAGTTTCTTTGTAGTTTTCTTCTTTGTAGTCGTTTTGCGTATCCTTGTAGTCATTTTGTTTCTCTCTGTAGTTGTTTTTTGTCTTTTTGCAGTGTCTTGATATCTTCTTATAGACATTTTGCATGTCTTTGTAGTTGTTTTGTGTGTCTTTGTAGTTGCTGGTTGGTTGGTTTGTCCTTGTGAGTCTCTTTGTGGTCTCTCTAGTATCTTAGCATCTCTTTGTAATAGTTTTGCTGTCTTTGTAGTCTTTTTGTGTCTCTTCGTATTCGTTTTTCTTTTTCTTCATGATCATTTAGAGTCTTTTTCTGTTTGGCACGTGTCTCTTTGAGATACATTTTGTAGCCCTGACAATATGGGCCCTTTGGCCTGGGCCTAGTTTGTCGTTCAGTAATCTATTCATGGTGAAACAGTATTTCAATAGTTTTGCGTGTATTTTGCTGTATATTGGGTTCCTGGTCACATAATCTTTTAAGAATTTGTCAAAACAATAAGTCAAACTTACAGTGGGGAGTCAGTCAGTTAGGATAGCTGATGCACAAAGAGGAAAATAAATGCAGAGAAAGTGAACCAGAATGAACCTGAACTCCCCACAGTTGATAGAATCACTGCTAGGGAACTTCTTAAAGGCATTTTATGGTCATGTCATGAATGAGTGTCCGAGGCTGAGCCGAGCTGCCACATCTCTCCACGCTCTCTTCACTGCTCTTATTTCAATGGTGTTCCGGTATTGAGAGGCCACTACAGCCCTGTGACAATGACACCACTGTGTTATTAAGCTTTGTGTTGCACTATATTCATCTGCCCTCCTTCATCTCCCTCTTCATCTGACCCGGTTCCCTCTCACTCACAGCCTTCTGCCTCTCTGGCAGCTTCTTGTTATAGATCCCCTCTTTCTTCCCCGAGCCCTCCCCTCTTCCTCTCCCCAGTTCTATCTTTTATTCAATGAGCCATGACTCAATTCACATTTGTCTGTTGTTTGCATGGACGCCTACAGAGTTCCTTTCAGACGGTGGTGAGGGCAGAGTGGTGCAGGGCCGCTGGAAACTCTGCTCTGCATGAATGTAGGCCAGGGTGATGTTCCTGTAGTTAACCTCCAAATGTACACAAACTGTACATGAAAATGAACTTACCGCTCTATGTTTGGATATAACACAATTAAGATCAGAGACTTTATAATTGTTGAACCCCCTTTTTTTGCTGTTGTTGGGGTTTTTTTGTAGTTGTTATGTGTGTCTTTGAAGTTGTTTTGTGTCACTTTATTGTTTTGTTTTCGTCTTAATTTTTTTTTTATACCTGATTGTTTTGCTCCTCTTTGTATGTCTCTTTGAAGTCTCTTTGAGTGTCTTTGTAGTTGATTTGTGTAGCTTTGAAGTCATTCTGTGTCTCTTTGTGGCTGTTTTGCCCCGTTTAATAGCAAATTGGAGTTGATTTGTGGTGTATTTGTGTCTCTTTGCAGCTGTTTTTGTTTCTTATATATATAATATATGAAATTGGATATGTTTAATATCAGAAATTAAGATCTAGCTGCAACTTAAAATTAATACATTTCAATTATCTAGAATCATATCTTAATGGAAGGAGATATGAGCAGGAAACTGCATGAGTTGAGCTCCACCTAGTGGTGTGATTTGGAGACTTCTGTCCAATTAACAACCATCACCAGTTCATCCAAAGTGCATATCAGTAAAGTATTTGGAGGAATAATTATTGTCAAGCATTATTTGAGTATATTTAGAGGGTCTGTGCATGTCTGGTTGTGCCGAAGTCTTCTGCTCCTTAATGTTTGTGTGGAAAACATTTGGGCAATAATGGCTTCAATTATACCTGTTTCCTTTGGGTCAGTGGGCAGCCGGCACTCATCTTTAGATTACCTCAGCAGATGCAATGATAATAGTCTTATACATTATACAAAGAGACACATTGACAGGCTATGTTGTCTTAGCGTCAAGTTTTCATGACAAAGAAATTGTTGACTTGTTTAATTCGATTCAATTCAATTTTTATTTATGCTTCAAACAGGATCCCAACGTTTTTGAAATCAGTTCAAATTACAAGTAAACCAGGAAACACCTGAAAACAAAAGTAATATGACTCACTTACAGCTCAATTATTGGACAGAAAAAGTGAATGCAAAGAGAAAATGCATCAGTCCTACAACTCCAAACAATGGGAGCTGCTTCATGTTTTTACTCTCGGTTGAACAAAGTGTTTCACTTCCTCCTTCGCTGAATCTCCACACACACATAACAAATAATTTATCTTTCCACACGACCTGCAGAGTTACTGATAATGGCAACACAGAGTGACTGAAAAAGCAATTACAACACATTTTTTCACAGTCATGATTATATAAAAAAACAGGTGATTCTGTAATACAGAAGATATACAGCAAGAAGGCAATTCATATAATACACCAAGATTAGATATACAACTATTATGGCAATTCAGACAGAAGTTCATACACGGTATTTATAGACTTCATTATTAAGTGCTTCAATGATATTTAAAGACAACTCAGACTAAACAGTCCACTGAACAATTCACTTCTAGTCTTTACACATGTAAACACGTGTAGATATAGAAATGTCTTTAAAAACAGCCATTTAACTGCAAAAGGCTGAACCAGCAAAAATCAGTTTAAAGTGTCTTCAGTAAAGAAGGAAATAAATCTGCCCCAAGAAAAAACGAATGGCACATAAATGGCATATTTCACAAACAGCACAAGACAGTGAAAACGCATCAGCTATATGTTGACAGTCGTGTATATAACAAATAACCAACAGCATGCTTAACTTATCTACTGAGAAGATGGCAAGTCAGCTGCATGGTATTAGTAAACAGCAGAAGTGGTTTTGTTTCAAATATGGCAAGAGAATTGTAAGTTATTATTGAAATAACTCATGCTCAGTTCAGATTTCTTTTTTTGTTGTTGCAATTAATACTTAGACATACTTTAGAGATGTCATTATTTTCACATTGAATTCCATCAGAAGGAAAGACAGAATTCAGACTCTGAAATCAGAAATTCCGAATTCTGAATTTCAAAAGACTTCTGAATTTTAAAATTATTTGTACTTTAAGCTACAAATTTGAATTTAAAAAAAGAATAGAAAAAAGAATCCAGACTTTAAACTAAGTATTATGAATTTTAAAAAAGCCTGAATAAAAAAAAAAAAGAATTCCAACTTTCAACGAAGAATTCTGAATTCAAAAACAAGAATTCGGACATTACGCATAGAATTTTGAATTTAAAAAAATAATTCTGAATTTAAAAAAAAAATCTTGATAAAAAAATGATTCTGATTTTCAACACAGAATTATGAATTTAAAATCTGAATTCTGATCATTTCAGAATTTTCAGAAGTCCAGATTTTAGAAAGAAATTCTAGTCAGAATTCCAAACTCAGAACTCAAATACTATATTTTTTCATTTACTACACTATAAATGTTTCCAGTCCATGAGGTGCTGCAGAGATAACTGTTTGCTGCTTCCCACATGCGGTTAGGATTGGACTTCTACTTAAAGCAGATAGCAGTTAGGGTTTCTATGGTTAATGCAGTGTTCACATGCATAAACTGCGACATGAAGCTACATGCTAACGACAGGGAAACCAGTATTTTGGTTGCTGCTGGCATTCATTTCCCCCCGGTTTTTGATCACATGTTCCATTGTGTAGCTTTTGGTTTAAAAGCTTTTACCAGGGATTTTTCATGGTAGAACGTGCCATTGCTTTACTCAATTACAGTCATAACTACGGCACTGACCAATCAGAGTAGACCGGGCTTTATCGGAAGGGGTGCTACTGACAGGGACATGGGCATTATGAGAAAAAAATATTTTTTAACATTTAAGAACATTTAAAAACATAAATACTGCTGCAAATTCTTTCTAGAAAAATGTCATTTCTGTGAGACAGGGCTGTCAGGGGTTAACCTATTCGTTTGGTTCATCATATTGACAAATAACTGTTTCATGATTATTGTTCTATATTACATGAATTACATCAAACATGGAGATTTTTGGTCCACTTTTAAATAATTCCTATTACGGGCTCAGTTAGTTTCTGCTCGATCATGTCATTTCAAAGTGGTGGACTATGGGAAGCCCCCTCCCAGACTGAAGGGGGTGAACTTCTGTGCCTGCTGAGCTCCAATCTCAGCCACATACAGGGCCCCTGTCTTCAGGTCTAGGTCTACCAGATGGGGCTTCACCTCATCAGCGAGCTGGATCACACTGACCACAGTGCACTGGCCAATGAGCCCGGCTTCCAGCAGCGAAATCTGATTGGTGTTGAGCTGGACAACGACAAAGTACTTCTTGTCCGGGGTCAGGCGGACGGAGTAGGGCGCATCCTCTGTGAAGCAGCTCCCCCACGTCCCCATCCAGTCCCCGGTGACAGAGTTAAAGACCTGGATCCTCTTGTTCCCTCTGTCGGCGACCCACACCCTCTGGACGCTGTCCACGGTCACGCTGTGGGGGATGTTGAACTGACCGATGCTTTGTCCTTTCTCTCCATGAACCCACAGTATCTCCTGCTCTTTGGACAGCTTGATGAGGCGGTTGTTCATCCCGCCGTCACCGTCAACGATGTACATCTCTCCGGACTCGTGGATGTAGATCTCAGCTGGCTGGTCGAACTGCAGAGGGTTCAGCCCAGAGCCCGCCTTCCCTGGTGTTCCAAGCACCTGACAAATACAGGAAGATATTCATCACTGAGCAGCATTTGGCTTTCTAATTCTATATATCACACTACAAACTTAGTTGGAAAACAAAGAACTAAAGATTTCTAGTGACAAATCAAATCTTAGATAAAGCAGTCACCTGCAGGAGCTTCCCAGATGGTGAGTACTGTTTGATGCAGTGGCCGTACGGGCCGCTCCCCACATCTGTGATCCACACAGTGGGGTTTGAAGAGGCAGCGTCTGCTAAAAACATACCATGAGGCATCTCCAGGGTGGTTGTGTTCCAGGCCATAAGGAAGTCTCCATCTGTGCTGAACACCAACACCTTGGGCACATTGTTACCTGATAGCAAAGCCAAAGCAAACACAGTGTGAAGTGTTATTATCAGGCAGCACATTTTATATTATTTTCATTTTCACTTGGTTGTAGTAAAGTATGGTGAAGTAGGGAGGAGACGAAAGACACTCAACACTCAATAAGTTGATTGTGGTGAATTTTCATTGTCGAAATCATTTTGATTGTCGTCACAATTTACTAGAAAAAGCTGTAGCTCTTATCCTGTGCCTGGCTGCGCAGACCTAAAATCAGTCTGTGGACCATTAAATAAATCAGAATTGTTACTTTTTAAGCACTTAATAAATTCCACTGCAATCATGTGCCCAGGTGTAGGTGTGGATGAGGGGGTATTTAATTAGGAAGTTGAGCTGAGTGGTTGAGCCTGGTTCTCCAAACTGGGGGCGTGCCAACTGCCAACTACTAAAGATAATAATGATAATACATAAGTACACATCTGAAAAGAGTTCATTTACTAAGTTCAGTGCACATTTTCAAGTGCAGGTAAACATTAACGCATCACATTTTCAAATTAGACCGTGCGTACAAGCCTGTCACACATCTGGAATTATGTTAAATTATTAAAGATCATTTTCCACATCAACGAGCGTGTTTACTCACATTATACACAGTCCCTACATTTCCAGTACACAAACTAAACAAAGCAAAAGGAATATTTACTCTAATTTGATTCACTCTTTCACAGTTTCATGTATTTACCTCTCTGTGCCACATACACCACACCAGCATACTGGTTGACAGCCACTGCAAACACCTCCCCAGTGAAGAGCTCCGGGTTCTTGGGCCAGCTCAGGTCCAGTTTGTACAGAGGTCTGCCCAGCAGCTGGTAGTCGTGTCTGACGCTGGAGCTGCCTAGCTGTTGGCTGCCGATGGTCCCGTACAGCACCATCATGAGCACAACTAATGAAGCCATACTTGATGCCAGCAAACACGTATGGCTTCTCTTTTTCATCTGCATTATTGCTTTCCGTCTTGTATCCTGGTTCAGTGACGTTCGAACTTAATATGAATATTGAAAGAATATTGACTGAAGTAATTTACCTTAAACCTTAAGTCTGCTCCGAAATAGGTATTGAAATATTTATTAAGGTGCAATGAAATTAAAATACGACAATATATATAAATCCACTGACAGTCAATGTAGAATTGACAGTCAATGTAGAATTCACTTCCTGGAGTCCCAAAACAAAACAGAAGAGAAGAAGGGGATAACGCATAGCATTTCCGTTCACACTGTCACAATAAAAGCATTTGTAAATACAGAGACGCATAATTCCTGGTTGAATTTGCCTCCAATGACAGTGTTCGGGTTACGAAGCGTGAGAATATATATTTAAAAAACGGAAATGTATTCGGGCAACTCCAATGCTTTCTTTTTTGTATTACACATCCCAACGCTTTTAGTTAAAGACTTTTAATTTCAGAGCCAACCGTTTCCGTCCGTGCTCCCGGTAACTTGATGCAGAAAAACATCTGCTCAAAATACGGCTGTGACGTAATGACGTATTGACGCAGCTTTGGCTGTGGAGGCGACTGTGCTTCCCTGACAGTAGCTAATATTCTTATAATTATTTTTTCAAGTCTTTTTTTTATCGCAGTGCGAATGGCAGAGACATATTTCATGTAGTATAAACTATCGAAGAATAGATTCCATGGAGGTCGTGGACAGCCCGCTCAATCTCGTAAGTTTCGGTGTTGATGTTGCAATAACAAGCTAACGTTACTGTAGCTAAAGAGATTGCCTAGGTAAGCTACACTAGCTAGCTCCCATAGTAAGTTAGCGGTTAGCCGCTCTGTTTGCCTTGTTCCTGTTGTCTGGTAGCTTGGACACGCTACACATGATACATTTAGGTTTTGTCCTCGACAGAACGAGCGAGACGTTTGACATTGGAACATGGTAGCTACTGTCCGTCTTTATTATGTTGTTATGGCTCTGTAATGTGAGGAATTAGTAACAGCAATGTGCTACTAGTAAACTTGTTTGCAAGGCCACTTGGTAATAACGTGAGGTTTGTCGGTGATTTTGAAACGTATTGGTCTTCACTCTCCTAAATGTCAGTTACACAGGGTAACGTAAGGTTAACATAAAATGCTGCCCTAGTAGGCTAGTATTGCTTAAATCTCTATAAGCTGTCGTTTGCGTCAATTATGTCCGCTGCCTTTCCGTGAAAGCAACTGATTTAGCATCCAACATTGTATTCAGCATTATAGTTAAGGAGGACGACATTTGGGGGTCAGTATTTAGCAGTATCAGTAACCATCTATATATAGAGATGGGTGACAAATGACAGAAAGAAAGATGTTGTCAAAGATTCTTCTAGTGTAGATGATCACAATTATTCCAAGACATATTTCCTCATATGGTGTTTATGATGACTTTGTGTTGGTGGTGGGATCATATGAAAGTTTTGTGTCACAATTCTGCTGGCTAAAATAATTGTGATTCACAATATTAACCCGATAAATTCTCTAAATGGTGAAGGCATTTCAATATGTGGGTCAGCCGAGAACCAGTTCAGATCTTGAAGTAGGAAACAGCAGCAGGTTTGTAGGCTTCATGCATCGACTGAACACATTCAATTCAAAACCCTGATATTTGCTTACAAAATAACTAGAACAGCTCCCTTCTATGTGAACCTTCATTCAGGTCCACTCACACTTCTGGTCATTATGCTCATCCAGCTAAAGGCGTCTGGCTTTTCCGCAACTACAGATCCCTAAGACACTAGCTTTACTCTTCTCCTGTAGAAAAATAAAATCATATATTGTCTCTCCTGTTCTGTAATGTTGTAACATTCAAATCACAGAACTGAGCATCCTTTTTTTCTTTCAGAAATTAAAACTCAGCCAGTAACACTTCAGGTATTTCCTCCTCAGACTCCAGACCATCTGGTTAATAAATTATTCGGTCCACTGCACAATAAAAAATATTTTCAAAGTTATTCCCGAGTTTAACTCCATTCCCTTATCCACACAATAATGGTTGCTGGATTTTCTCTCCTATACAAAACAAAGATTTAAAAGGCATGACATTTCTGTCCACAGACTTAAAAAACAGAATCACCCCTGTGAAAAGAGGTTAAAAAGGGAACCAAGACTTCCCCAATATATATATTTATATCAAGATGGTCAACAGTTCATGAGGAAATACCTGTAAAAAGGACTTTCAAAAGCATTGTAGCTGGTTTGGGTTCCAACCCCTTGCAGCCTTGCAAAAGATACAGGATTTAGATAATGGATGGATGTAAAGCGAGATGCTTTACGCTGTTAATGTAATGCTGGAGGGAGGTGGTGGAGAGATGACCTTGTGCCCTGTCTTTGTAATTGAATCCTCTTTTAAAGGGATCCAGATCTTTCCCTCTTACCATATTGAACCAAAAGCAATGCCAACTGAGAGTGCTTGCAATTTATACATCTCCCGAAGCATTATGGGATGCTAATGGCTTAATTGTGACATACAATATACCAGAATGGAAGCATAAGGATTTGTTAGAGTATGTTTCTTCACTGATTTACTCAGGGGTTCTTGTCATTGAGCCACATAGTGAAAAATGCTGATATATATATATATTATATATATTAAAAAATCCCTTCATTCCTTTGATATTTAATACATATGATCAGCTTCCTCCTCTACCGCCCACCCAATAGTTTTTTCAACACACTTCCTCATATCTTCTTTCCTAAATTCTGTACTCTTCCCCCTTTTAAAACCATTCCATCGCCCACTGAGCGTGCTCTTTGTTTGTGACTGACCTGTATCATATGATTTCTCCGTCTGTCTGCCTCTTTTCAGGCTCATCAGCAGTGCAGGAAGGCAGACCGTTTGCTTGTAGCTGGAAAGTATGAAGAGGCCATCTCCTGCCATGGCAAAGCAGCAGGTAGGTTCAGTGACATACAAAGTTGTTCTGTTTCCTGTTTCTGACACATTAGTGCAGTGCCTGTTCAAAACTGGCCAAGACAGAACTGGCCATTTGGGAACAAAAGCTTTTTCTAGCACGCGGGCCTCTCTTTCTTCATCTTTTCTTGAATAGCAAGTGATGCAAAGGGAGCTGTACCCAGCATGCAGTTTGGCAGTGTATTAATAGGGATCCCCTCTCAATCCACTTTGTTCCCGGTGGCGTCATTGTACAACATATAATGGGTGTAACTTCCGGTAAGCTAGTTAGTGGATCAGAAATACAAAGTTGTCTCCGTCATACTGCCTAACTTGCAACTAACTAACTTTATTAGAGCCTGACTGATATGGGATTTTTGAGACCGATGCTGATAATGATTTCAGAGGGGGAAAATTCATCAATAACTCATATGGTGGCTGATTTTTCACACTTTCCTCAAAAATCATTAAATAACCATCATTACTGTTTCAGTCAATTGTTGACTGTTTTCATAACAGCACACAGACAGCATTCAGCGTCCAAAATTTGGTAGCCAAACCATGTTCAAAGCCAGTAAAAAGGTATATGAGACAACTTGGGATGTCGATAATAAACCAACAAAAATAATTTTGACTGATTAGTATTATCAGTGAAATAGATAAACTAAGACTTATCTGTTAACGATTAATGATCGATTAAGTTTATTGGCCAGAAAAAAAGTCCAAATTAGCATCCCTAACCAAAACCTAACATGCACGGTTTAATTTCCAGAGACAACATAGCAAACAGTCACAGTCACAGTCTAACTTGCTTGTCTCATAGAATGATTGTAGACTGCTACAGCGTTCATTGTAAGAGGCTGTAAAGTGTGGAGCCTCTGTTTGTTTTGATAATGGACGTTTGTGGAATCGGAGGAACAGGTGAAGCTGCCTGCCGTGTTTCTCAACAGTCTGTCTCTGTCTCTCTCCCAGATCTTTTGACAGATGCAATGAAGACAACAGAGTGTGATCAGGTGAGACATTCCAGTTTACTGTGCGTGTGTGTCAATAGAATACCAACCCTTATTCAACAAATGTTTAGGGCGTTGTATAAAATCAAATCAAATAAAATAGGCTGTGATAATTAGCAAATCCAAGATCCAAGTACATGACGTAAAACTTGTCTATTTGCGTCGAACGGATTAGATCGGTCATTTCCTTCGCAATTTTCAAAGAAACTGTCTTCAGTACATTTTGGTACTTCCGTCCATCTACTAGATGAAGGATGATTGATGGTGCACACGCTCCCACCAAAGTGGAATATCGGTTAATGCATTAAGTGCTCATGTATTGCATGTTCTGACCAATGCAAACGTAGTTCTGGTTCTGGTTCTCAGTTGGTTCAAATTGCAAAACCTCAGCACCTGTGGGCTTTTTCACAGGCTGAAGTGTGATGTCATTGTGCTGCTCATCTTGAACGTTATGGACATCAATTACATTCTTATTAACCCTGAAAGTAATATGTTAATGTAAGCTTTGCTGGAAGTTGATGTTGTTGGTCACGAAAATCCCGCCCCCAGCCTTTGATGTAAGCGCTCCGTCGTTCGATACCAGCAGAGAGCCAGTTCTTTGGTTGTCGAAAAATATGAAGAACTGGTTCGAGATGAAGCACCGGCTGTAAACTGGCCCTCGAACTGCCTGGATCCAAAAAGGCGAATACTAATGTTCACAGTTAGAACCAGCTCCAATTCAGAGCTGGGTTTGGGGGTCGTCCCTCCCTGCTTTACACACACCAGTCAGGGTATGTCGGTGTTGCTGTTGATTTTGCGAGTGTCGTGGCTGGTGTTGATGCTCTGTGTCTGTAGGCTCGTCTGTCCATGGAGCTGCAGAGGGACAGTCATATCAAACAGCAACGACTGATCCAAGAGCGCTGGAAGAGAGAGGCTCGTCGTGAGGCAACAAAGGCCCGACCCGGCCAGACGCAGCCCTCCAGCAGCCCAGCCCTCCTTACCCAAGGCCAGCTCCAGCCCCACGGCTCCCCAGGCCTCTCAGCCGTGGACGGCGCAGGAATCAGGGAGAGAGAGTACGACACCTTGCTCTACCAGCTTCAGACTCGGCAGACTGGGGGCTGCCAGCCTTTGACTCCACCGTGCCCCGGATCTAAGACCACCAAAGACGACAAAACTCGCCTGGAAGAACAACAGACCACTATCGACGACCTGCGGCGCCTCGTCAACCACCTGATGGATGAAAACCAGCGGCTGACGACAGAGAACGAGCGGCTACAATCGGAAAACGCCCGGCTGCGTTCCGAGGCCGTCGAGGCGGCGGACTTCGTGGAGCGATCGGAGCTCTGGGTGCTCCCGCAAGCAGGGGGCGCGATGGGAACAGGGGGCGGGCAGGAGAGGAAAAGCACGGGGAAGGGAAAGGAGATCGCAATCCCTCAGCTGCCGCCGCTGGAGATGCCGGCTCAGGAAGACCTGTGTCTGGATGACCTGCCTCCTCTGGAGCTGCCAGAGGACATCCAGAATGAACTACAGGAGTTACTGGACAGGGAAAAACTGTGATAAGAGACATGTCTCTCACTCACACACACATATAAACACACATACACACACACTAGGGTTCAACCAATATTGCTTTGAGCTTGGATGCAAACATTTTTGACATCTGAAACCCGATGTTGATCTGATCAGACCTCTGCTCAACCGAAAGCGATCATGGAAATTCCATTAGATCAACAAACTCTCTGCACTATTAAGAAAGATACAGGTGCAACAAAACTTATAGCAATCATTAGGCAGATGAAATGATAAAGGAATAGTTCACCCACAATGTCAGTTGGAACATCAGTGAGTGTATGTCACACAGTGATGGATGGGAATTTTTTTGTTTTTTTAATTCATGTTGGAAATCACCATTAAATAACTCTGAAGCAGCAAAGTTGCAGTTTTCTGAAGCTAAATATTAGTGCTTTTGATCCATAATTCAATTATTTATATAATATTTTGTACTTTCTACAAATGACAGCACAGTAGCCAACATCCCTTTAAAAGCTGCTGCAAATATTGTATTGTGTGTTATGTGTTGTGTGTGTGTGCGTGTGTGTGTGTGTGTGACCGAAGTGGTAAAAAAACATGGAGGAAGACAAGCACACAGCTGTAGAGATTGATTAGTGAAATAATAATTTCTTGATTATTTATTTTAGTAAACAATAAATAAACAGTATAACAATGCATTATTACATCGGTGGAAATTTTTTATAATTTTTGTTATTACAAATGTGATTTTGTATGATCTTTTTTTTAATTCTGCAACAGAACCTGGAATTTCTTTTTGAAACTTCATGAATGAAAACAACTGAACTTTCCCTTTTGTGTCTTAAATGTTCTGGCATAGAAGTCATCTGACAAAATCTGATATAATATTCTTCCAGGAATTCAGCAGATAATTATGTAATTTTTGACTTTGGGCCCCACTGCAAAATAGTTCAGTTTCAGGAAACTTAATATGCTATACAAGCTGTTTGGAAAACATTTCTAGTTATTTTTCTGCGTTTGAGAATGTTGAGATGAAGCAGTAACACTCAGCTGATGTTACACTGACATACAAACTGCACAACTTGCATGACTAAATGTAGAATGTGTGGATGAACTGCTCCTTTAAGAGCATCATTGGGAGTTTTCAACACCAACCTGACCGCCTGTTAACAATGTCAGAGGCATTGGTCCAACCCTACAACACACACACACTCACACACACACACATCAGGGTCATGTGCAGTGTGATTCAGTCACAGAATAGCATATTGCTGTTGTTGAAGAAAAACTACATTGCTGCATTTTTTTTATTTTCTTTAACTTGAATTAAAGGCTTCTATGATTATTTGTGTGTGTGGTGATTTTTTTATTACATGGCATGGCTGCCAATTAGAGAGTAAGCACCCTTTTTTGCAGATTGGTGTTTTTGTGCAACAACAGCAATATACACACACAACACACACACTTGTGACATCAATCAAAAGCTGAGTTTAAAGGCATGCTATGCAGGATTTCCCCTAAATATGATGTATAGACTCATGCAAAAATAATCCCTCTCATTCATCACTTATGACCTACTAGAAGTGTGTGCTTATATTTTTTCTTTTCATTTTGCTGTTTCTGCTGTTAGGGCAGGAATCTATGAAAATAACAGACGGCGCCAAAAAAACAAGATGAAACGCCAAAGCTCATTCCAAAATCAGAGTGAATCCAACTGAGGAGGAGGGGCCAGGTTTAAAAGTTGTGTTTAAAAAACTCTGTGAAAATTCCTGCATAGTATTCCTTCAATGAGAATCAAGGCTAAAGCACACACATCCAGTCACTGCTTGTTCACACTGCGAGCAACTAAGTCGGTTAGCTGCTGTACCGTCTAAAACTCTGCAACCGGAACGAGAGATTTGCCATTTAAATCATGTGTCTAACTCTGAAAAAGGAGCATCCCAGTGTTCTGCACGTTTAGCCCACAGTCTTAGATCAGAGAAGACTGCTCATTTTTCCACTATTTTAAAAACATATTTTTTATACTTGCTACACTGCTTCTTAAAGATTTTTTCAGCTTATTAAAGGGGACCTATTATGCTCATTTTCAGGCTTATAGTTTTGAATATTTTTGGTTTCTACTAGAACATGTTTAAATGCTTTAAGGTTAAAAAAACATCTGCTGCACCTTTATTCACCCTCTGGCTGAAACGTTCAGATTAAGCGCCTGTCTCTTTAAGCCCCTCCCCTCCTGAAAACTCCCAGTGTGCTCTGGTTTTTCAGTGTTTCTGTGCATCTTGTCTCTTGCTGTCCCTGTGGGCCAGAGGAGAAAAACTTACAACATAAGCAAAAAGATTGCAGGTTTCCCTGACGTTAGCATGTAGCTACATGTAGCAGTATGTGTAATGTAAACACTGCAGTAGCAGGCCTGGAGCAGTACCATGTCTAGAAACCTGGCAGAGAGCACGAAAAACTGTTGAAACTGAGGTTGTTGCCCTAAGGTACTACTTTTACACAGGCATTCCTCATGAGTTGACACTTTGGCCACGTCAGGTATGAACTTCGGACAGTATTATACACATGACAAAAAATAAGGAAAAGCATAATAGATCCCCTTTAAAGTGCATAACTGGACTTTTAGATGGACAAAGCAAGTCCAAAAGGTCATCTTGGGCGGTTAGGAAATTGTTTTTCTCAAGAAGTAATCTAGTCGAGTAAGCTCAACAATCTGTAATGAAAATAATAGCTGTGGCCCTCATTGTTTATATTACAAAATACATCACATTATGTGGCAATGCAGTTGCAGGGGCATACTAATTTGAGCTGCGTTTCACAACTTAGGGTAATTATAGAAACAAATGGCTGCCTGGAGTGTTGAAGGGATCTGGTGACATGACAATAGATCCAGTGTTCCTCCACCTTAAAACATGCAATAACACTGCTGTTGTTTGAAAGTTGCAATAATCAATTTCTGTTAGCAAACTTTAAGCCTATTTACACATCCAGCAGCTATTAGCATTCATTTGGAGTGGTGTTTCAGGCCTGGTCCATTCCCTTTCAACTCTTCGTTGGTCACCAGCTCCTGAGAAAAACATCTTAGCTGCTAAATGCTAACAACTGTCAGCTGTTGTTGGTACAGAGGGAAAGAGGACTTGAGGCGACTTGTTGCTTGCAGTCTGAATGTGGCATGTGCATGCACACACCATCACACACTGTGAGGCATTTGTACAAACTCATGGAGTCATACTTAAAACAGTGTATTTCTTTACTGGAACAATAACGATATGCAGAACTGGCTTCGAACAGGACATTATGCTGCCTTCACGACCTATGCAAAACATGATATATGATTTTAAACAATGGAATACTCAAATAATGTTTTCCTTGACTTTCAACTGTTGAATACTGAACTACATGCTTCTGAGTAAGGGTTAGCATTAGGACGGCCATGTGGAACTGTAGAAAATAATGTCTTTTTAAATAAAGCCAGTTGAGTGAATGATTTATTTATTTCTGATCACAGCTCTTGAAAGCTATTGCTGGACATGATGTCTTGCTGCATGTTTGTTTTATCTAGACTATCGACAGAAATCTACATCCAATTTCATTTTGTGAATATTGTTGGTTGTCCTGATTATCATTCTCATAGGACGTGAATGCAGCATGACACTTAACACAGCTAAAGGGACTCACTTCTCACTTAACAGTTAATAATGGCCGGAGTACAAAGACAGCTTAAACTGCCGGCTGGCCGGCTTGAATAATCGAAGTAGCCGTAACAGCTTCAACAACCTTCCAAACTTTTCTCAAGAAACCCAACCGGTGCCTTGGACAACTCTCCGTACTGTGGTGGCAGTCACATGCTTATACCTTCAGATGGATACATGCTGTAGTGTTGACATAATGATAATACTGTTTGACAGGGTGGTTAATCAAACTGTCCCCCAGACAGACTGAAAACAACAGTTCGAAAGCCATCTCAGCTCTCGTCACTGTCTCCTGGATCCTGACAAAACCTCACCACTGTATATATTACATTTGTCAAAATAGGTTTCAAATGTGGTTTCATTGGCTGCTGTTACCACTGTGCTAAGCCATGATCATGTGTTGCCTTGTGGGTCTAACCAGGCCCCACATGTGTGACCTCCCACCTCAAAGTGGCCATAGAAATTACAACAGGCGACAGGAGGGAAGCAGGAAGTAAAACAACATAAATAAGGGTGAGATAAAGCCCTTTAGTGTGGACAGAAGAGAAGGCAGATTGATTCAACAAACACAGGACTTTAACCCGGGAGTCTAGTGTTCATCTTGTGTTTAAAAACGTGGCTTATTTTAAGAGAATTTGTAAATCGTGAATTGTTTTAACCCAACCCCATTCTTTATTTTCAAACCTTAACTAAGTAGTTTTGGTGCCTAAACTTAACCCAGTAGTTTTATTTCCCAACATTAAAAACATGTTTCTAACAGCGGTTATCAGGTGTTAAAAGCAGCAGCCATGTGACTGTTTCACAATGTTAAATTAAATGGTCATATTTGACATTTTAAATTGTTAAAATGCTATTGTATTTGGTGAAACTCACATTAAGACTTGTTTTGGACTCAACACTCAAAGTTTGGGATTTGGGACTTAACTTCAGACTTGTCTTGTTAAACCTGGGGGCTACATTTCCCATAATGCAACCCTAACCCTCGACAGCCATTGGGTAACAGACATGATTGATCAACAGCTTTACATATGGCTCAGTGAATATTCCCACCCCTGTTGAAAAATGCCATAACAGTCCTGTCAGTTATAATGCCTCTCAAACTGAATTCAGAGCATGAGATGGAGACGACGAGAGCTCAGATGGTTTTACAGCTGACAGTGGAAGGATCTGAACTTTTCATACACTCACTCCTATTCCCTCTGTTTCTCTTCAGATGTAAACCTGTTTGATGACTTTAATGATATGCGTTGTAATGGTATGTGATATTATGTGATTTGAAGACTGAAGTTTTTTTGTTCTACAACCTGAAAGACTGAAGGTTGTGTTCTTCATGTGTTATTGAACATGTGTGTTGTATGAGTGTTTCAGGGCTTGAAGGCCATTTTCTGGTATCTTTACACACATACTGTAACCGACACTTACCTATATTTTGGCTCATGGTTAATATTTAATGATGGTATCTATTAGTTGCCACCAAAGAAGTACTGAGGCTTCATACTCAGCCCACAGGAAACTAAAACCGATTGATAAAAAACAACATATCCATGCAAGTTTAATGAATCTGATCCAAATTCCTATTAAAAACCGACGTTTACTCATGTAGTTTTTCAATAACTCGATCATGTATCTCATATCAGTGGACTAACTGACAGTTGTTGGCCTTATATCAGTCCAATTATTGTCTTCTCTCGTACTGTCTCTCCTTCCCTTTCTTCTCCATTCTTTATTTTCCTCCCTGCCAGCCCACGAAGGGAGAAAAACGTTGTTTTTTTTCCGTTGTATTTTGTTAATTTGAATGAAAATGCTTATTCAATGTATTTGCTTGTTTTACAATGCAATGGAGTAAATTGTATGTTGTTAGTCAGTAAATAACTATCTTATTAATGTGGTCATGTTTTTCCTTATAAAGGAAGAAGCTGAGAGGTACGCACGGGCTTCTCATTGGTGTTCAGGTGTTACTTGTTATCCACGGAGAGAAAGAACACTTGCATACGTCAGCAGTGTGGCAACATCTTTTTAAACTCTCCCGACTGATTTTCAGGGCTATTAGAGTGCTTTTGCAGAAGGAGTCCACTGTTGAGTGATTTAATGAAGACAAATATCAAAGACACCATCCTTTTATTTCTAGCACTGTCTGCTGTAGCCTCCAATTTAATAGTGGCCCAACCAAACTATTCAACTTCTGGGTTTGTCACATGATGCTATGGGTCCCAAAATACTTACATTGGGAAAGAGATGGCTGTCAATTAGCAGATTATTTTTTAAGGGTCAGAACCCCAGCGAAATGACTCGTTTTACTTTCAGAATTTGATCCATTCGGAGCGATAAAATTTGAAAAGTCTAGAAGTCAATTAGATCTTTTATTTTCCCATTCAAGTTAGCATAGGGCTACAAGTTAGCATAGGGCTATAAGTTAGCCGGCGGAAGTCACAAGAACTCAAATTCTTTTAGCTTCATGTGCCACTGAGCATCATTCATAGGAATGAACAGGGCCTAACGCTATTTTCAGTTTCCCTTTATACAGTAAATTCATGGACATACGCCATAGCTCTCATGGGGTCAAGAACATTTCTCAGCCTTCATTTAATAGCCTGGGTTTATATTTAACATCCAAGTTAAGTAATTGAGTTAGCTGCAGCAGCTAATGTTAGCTAGTTAATTCAGCTGCCTTGGCTGCGTTTTGGTTCTAAAGATGTTCCTCACAGAAAGACGCACAACCCTGTAAAGAGCAAGGTTTCTCTTTCTATGGTTGCTGAGAGCCAGCTAACACTCACTGTGTACTGTATTTATTTATTTATTTACACCAGTTGGTTGATTCACAATGGCTTTTTCACAGTGGTTGCTCGAGCTAACAGGCTAAATTTGAGCGAAAAGCTAACAGGAGCTAACTGGCTAAATTTGAGCGAAGAGCTAACAGGAGCTAACAGGCTGAATTTGAGTCATCAAAATCATAAATTAAGTAAAATATCTAACATAGCACTTATATCCAATAAAAGATATTCTTGAAATAAATAAAATAACAAAATTAAGTTTTCATCTCATTAAAAAATGTTGCTTTATTTATATATTTTACAGAAATTATTCATTTTTTATTTCATAATGTACCTATTGTTTGTTTGAACACCATAGATTCAAGTGCTTAATCAGTAATAATAAAGATGATATGAAATAAAATTGATATGAGACAAACAGACACGCTTGTTGCCCTCTCTGTATTCGGACAACCTTTATTGTATTTCATTTAAAATCCACACACCTGACATTTTCCCCACACAGATCAACAACCCCGGCCACACAGCTCCGGGTAAATACATGAAGCTTTGGTATCACTATTCAGTTATGAGCATTAATGAGCACAGGCATCATGACATGAGAAAGTTTGGCTTGTAGTTGATATACTCCAAATCAGACACAGAGGCAGACTCTCCAACACGTCCCTATCTTGCGGTGCTCTGCTGTGGAAAACCATTCCTACCATGCCAGCATGGCCTGAAGGTCCCAGTTACTAATGTCCCGGCTCAGTGTGAGAATCGCCACCTGTATCAAAATCAGTGTACAAAACAGCCACAGACAGCAGGGCAGACAAGCTCTTCTGTTTATACCACACTGAGTATGTGCTTAGGCCATGTTCACACCAAGCAGCGTGTGGTCGTACATTACGCACAGTTCCTAAAAATGTTCTGTAGATAACGTACTCTGGGATGTAATTCACTAGTTTTATACCAAGCAGCAACATTGGGGTTTGAAACCAACGCAGAAAGGCCTTAAACCTCCATTCTTTCTAATGGCCAGCAGGGGGCGACTGCACTGGTTTCAAAAAGAAGACTGATTGTATAGATGTCAATGAAAAAATGAGCCTAATCTCACATCATTTATTACCTCAGCAAACATTTTCCTAATAAGTTTATGTTCTCAATCTCTAGTTTTAAGTCTCCCTCAATACAGCCTGATGTTCATTCTGTAAAATATGGTCCCATTCAGAAGAAAACAGTTGATAAAGCAGGGGAGGTTTTAGGTCACTACTCCAGCAGACTGTGTGTTTTTTTTTCTGAAGTCTGGCCCTTTGACAGTGTCTTTCACGTCAAAGTTAGCTGCAAAATTTTAGCCGCCTAAAAATGTCTTTTCTGCGATTGGTTGTACGGAAACAAACCACATGAGTTGCTGTTCATTTAGAATAGCAAATGCACCATGCTAACCAAGGTGGCTAGCTAACTAGAACTAGTGATAGCTGATAACATCATGTCATTTATGGCTCCCGATCTGTAAAAAAAGAAAGAAAGAAATCCAAGATGGCGAAGGTCAATAAGCCAATCCCGAGGTTTTAAAATCGTTTTAAACTCGTATCTAAACTGTCGAAGGAACTTGAGCCTTGGCTCATCAGCAGTAACGCACTGACACCAAAAACAAGCCAAACTTTAAAATGTCATTAGAGGCCCTCAGTATTAGAATGGTTAGGCTCATTGTGTGCTGTATCCTCCCACAGAAACGTACATTATAAAATGAGATGACAAGCAAAAACAGCATCGATAAAAAGGTTTGGGAGGAGGTATATGTGCAAAACAGGTGGTTACAATACAAAAGACTCCTTTCGATCCAAAGGTAACACACACTCACACAAAATAACATTGAAATCTTCAATGATACTAAGAAATACAGCTAGATATTTACAACCAGGGGTGTGATCAGGACACGTATAAAAATACATGAGTAAAAAGCTGGAAAATAGAAAATCATTAAGAGTGAGGGAGTTCTGGGCCTTTATAAAGGCAAAAATGTACACAGAGAAAACTGGAAGAATCTTTGTTTCGCTCATTTGGTTTTCTCTTCCCTTTCTTTCTCTTCATTGGTGCTTATTGTCTCCCTCCTCTGACAGGAATGAGGGGTAGTGTTCATCTGCTGGTGTTCAAGTGTATCTGGCTAAGACGGGCTCAAGTCCACATTTGATTCAATCAACACCACTCTCTCCTAAAGTTCAAATGTCCATGTTGGAGCTGCTGGTATCCTGCTGCGACTCAGAGCTCTCAGGGGAATGTTACATGTGTCTGAACCTGCATGTGTCCCTCAGGGTTAAAATAGTCTCCATTAGTATATTTAGCCATACAGAGGTTAATGGACAGCAACACTAGTGTCAGAGGATCACCTAGGAACAAGTTCCTCACTGATGAAATACCTGGCAGGCAGCAGAAGCAACGTTTTAATAAAGTACTCTTTATTCAGGGTTTTAAGCTTAAACTAATAGATTACCAAATGGGTAATAAAATCATTTAATAAGGTTCAATAGATCAATCATTAGCCATTAACAGACACATATTTGGTGGTGAAAAATCTCTCTAAACTAAGCTAAGGGTGGAAGGGTGGAAGTTCAAATCCATAGCCCTGCAGTTAGCGTGTAAATTCAACTCTTCATTTGTTAAATGCTTAAGAATGTATTATTTCTAGTTGTATAGTTGCAAAGGGGGATCATTTGCATTTATAGGTTGTTGTGCTGCCCACAAGAGGCCAACATGTAAATCAATGCTGCCTTAAAAAGGGCTCATGGGCATGACTGTCTAATAATCAACAGCTGTAAATGTTTATAGCTCGGGGAACATGTCCACACAGACAGAGTTTCGCCTGCTGTGCCGTCTGTCATCTACATTGAGTTTGTCTTTCATAACAGAAAGAATAATTTCAACACAAGCTGCAATCATTCACCCCCCAGTACCCAGTTGTGTTCTTATTAATGGCTTATAACTAAGCTATTAAGCATTAGTAAATGATTTAAAGACATACTATCCAGGAATCGTCCCTCACTGTGGGCTTACAAGCGGAATGATAATGGGACCTTTCTTCCACGATTGAGAGTGATTACTTTTGTACATATTGTTCCAGGAAAACCCTGCATAGTATACCTTCTTAATATTAGGTTAAGCCATTAACTCTTCATAAAGGATGCCTTATTCGAAAGATGCACCATACAATTGTGTGGTGTGAAATTAAATCAAAAGACTCAAGTGGAGAGA
Organism: Serranus cabrilla; assembly: GCA_903364295.1. Classification (NCBI taxonomy): domain Eukaryota; kingdom Metazoa; phylum Chordata; class Actinopteri; order Perciformes; family Serranidae; genus Serranus; species Serranus cabrilla. The sequence goes on from CAFUXE010001280.1 coordinate 323,238, forward strand.
ATGTATCTAAAATCTAAAAGACTACACATATATAACATCACACCTAAAAACTACAATTCTAAAGAACAACAGATGAAACACAAAAGTCCATGCAAAAATGTATCAACGCCATCAACCCAAAATAAAAGGTTCTCAAAGAGTCACTGGTTTTTGGATTAATTAAGTAATAAATATGTCAAAAGAAAGCTCATCATCAAAGATCAAAGACTTCAGCAGAGTGAAAAGTCAGACTGAGTAGAGCTGGAATACCATCCACCAATCAGCAGGTTGCTCTGCTGTGTGTTTGTGAGTGTGTGTCTGCAGTGTTCTTTTCACAGCCCGTAGTTAACAGAGCTCAGTGCTGGTCTCTTCTTGCCTTTAATCTTCAGGGATCCATAACGAGCCTGGTGACAAAACAAGAAAATAAATACAGCTTTAAATGCGTCTATACACCCCATGAGTTTCTGCGCTGTTTGTTTTCCTATAGACTGACTTCAAAATAAATATAAACTAGACACATACTGTATGTACAAACTCTTTAGCACCTCTTGTCTTTGGCTTCTCCCAGTTGCCCTGGGCCAATGGTTGATTGGACCAACAATCGACAATATTTTGAACCAATCGGCGGTGCCTACATAGCTGTCAATGCTTTGACGACACTGCCATGATGAATTTAAAATGTACATATACCCCTTACGACCAAGGCAGTTTGAGGGCAGTCCGGAGCCTAATCTCTTTGCGTTTTTACAGCCAAAGAACCGGCTCTCGGCCAGGAAAACTGGTTCCAGAGTGGCACCAACTCTTTGCTGGTCTCGAACCATGAACCACTTATGTCAGTGCTGGGGGCGGGATTATCGTGACCAACAAGACCAACTAACACAGTCTGTGCTAGGTAGCTAGAGATAGAGGGCTAGCATTAGCTTACAACATATGCTAACATTATCATCTTACGTTCAGTGTTGAAAAGAACGTAAACGCCACCCACAGCAATCTAGAAGAGCAGCACAAAGTTGTTGTACCAGTCGTGGTTGGATGCTAATGTTGGCTCACAAAGCCAGGAGCAAAATTTGTAGAGAGAAGATGTAGTCTGCCGTTGTTGTTGTTATTATACTTGTTGGTGCTAGCGTCTCTGGGAAAGCACAGATGTAGTCAGTGACATAAAGATGCTGCTCTCTAGCCTGTGGAAAAGCAAAGTGCTCCTGAGAAGGTTCGGAAGTTGAACCCTCACCAGCCCAGCACTAGAACTAGGTTCACGTTGGTCTTGAGTATTAGATATCTTGAGGTTAAGGAACCCTTTAAAAAAGCTAATGAAATTTTTTCCCTCGCTAAATTTTAGCCTAACTTTAACTTTGGAGCGCTACTTAGACCCTTTCCTGACAAGATAGTGCCAATGGGTTGCTTAGCCCCTCTGGTTTCATATGCTCCTCTTGCATCTTCACTGTATCTATAACACAACTTTTGTTTTGCACACATTTTTGCATAAAGGAGGTCAATATTTTGACATTATTGCAAAAATGAAAAAAGTTAATTATAACAACACAACATCTGTTTACTTCCTTTTCTTAGACTCTATAAGGAAAAAAAACATCCAGATGTTCTTTGCTATCTGAATACACAGTATGACATGTATGAATTATGGAGTGGAACACTTACGTCTTTGCGGACTCTGGATCGTGTGATCTTGACGCTCTGCGATCGTCTCAGTCCTTTCTGACTCACTGCCTCGTCTTCAGAGAAGGTCGGCTCAGCCTCATCATCACTCCGCTCGTCCTCATAGTAGTAGTCTGAACATAGACAGGCACATACAAATATCAGGAATCACTGAATCACAGATTCAGATTTTTGATCTGCTAACATAAATATTTCCAACACCATGTTTAGTTCCATAACTGAAAACAGTGTGCTGCTGTCCCCATCCACAGCAGCACACTGCTTAGCTTATGTGTCAGTACTCTACTACTACTTCTTTAAACTGCAGCGTGAGGTCATACACTGACCATGCATAAGTACCTCCTACATCCCACTTCAATAAGTCAAAACTATCCCTCTTACAATCTAAAGTCAAGTAGAATCATGGATTTTTGGAGAATCGTGACCCCTAGTAGTAGTGTGAACTCTGCACTTAAAATCACACTTAAAATAGCGTCAATTAAATTAAATTAGCTAATTTTCCACTTCACTAGTGTTACAGTGGATGGACCCTGATGATGACTCTAGGCGGTCGATGATTCGGCCTGTGCTGATCTGGTGTTGAGGTGGCGGTGTAGAGAGGCAGCTGGTCCAGCAGAGGTCAGCAGACACTCAGCGAACACACTGCTGCCGCCCCGCTCACCTCCCTTTGTCTGTCCTCATAGAAACACAGCAGATAGAAAGGCCGGACTCTAGCTATGTGCATCGGCCACTTATACTCAGTCATGGATAGGGGTTTCATCCAGATACAACAATGTTTTATTGGTTCTCTGGCCAACGAATTTGATATGTGCTGATATCAGAAAGTCTGCCACGAAGAATTAGATTCATATCAGTTCAGGGGCCTCTGACTGATATGAGCCTATGAACACTTTATGCCAACAATCAGTTACATTTATATAAACTCACAAAAAATATGATTTGACTATTACAGACATTTAATTGAAAAACAATTATTTTTCTAATAAAAAAGAATAACCAAAGGTGTATCTTTAAGATGATGATATGCATCTTATCTATTTTTGTTCTAGTTCATTTTAATATGTTTAATATATGTTTCAATAGGTTGTGGAAGTGAAATCATTTTACAACAAGGCTTTATTTTTTGGTATTTTATTGAAATTAATGTACAATATTTATTAATTGTTTGTTATTTTATTTATCTTTTTTTTTTTTACATGTATTTTTTATTGTTTTTTGTTGAATTTAAAGAAAATCCACTTTTAAACTGACATTTTAATCATATAATCATGATAAGGATAACTACTAAATACAACTACATTCAATTAAGATAAGAAATGTTCCATCTGGGAAACTTTGTTTTTGTAAACACTTATTCTGAATTTGATGGAACTGTTTGGAATTACGTTTTACACAGCATCTCTCTTTAAAATCAGGATTGTACATTTAAATACAGACTAATCAAACAAAAGCTCCTATATGTTTCCTGTTCCATCATGAACAGAAATTGTTTTAAATTGTTTCATGTATTACCACCTGGCCATGTTCTGTAATCCAATCACTGCCTAAACACATGCCCAGGCAGCATTAGTTTCAATCAGTGTTTTTTTAAAAAGTGGAGTTAGTATTTGAACAGCGATATGTTTTCCATTTGTTCTGGTTCTAGCTCCTGCTGCTGCTGTTGTTGTCACATCTGGAGTCTATAAGAGAAAACCTCCCACTCTCCAGAGTTGGAAGCAACCTTTCCCCTCCCTGAGGAAACAGGGTGGGATGAGAGAGGGGCCAGCTTCACATGAGATTTCACATTCCAACACAAGATCAAAAATACCATCTGAATCCTGTATGTGTTGTTTGGATGGTATCAGCCTTAATCACAAATAGGCAAAAACACTCCAGAGCTGTAGTTTAGAGGCTGCTGTTGATGAAAATATTCTGTCCTGCTTGTGTACTGACAGTTAGCCTCATCTCAAAAGCAGGCGGTATATCCCCGGCCCGACTGGCTCCAATCAGCAACCTCTGAGGCTGATAAGTGAAGTCAATGCTGAGGTGCCTTAAACCTGCATTGTTTCAAACAGCCAGCAGGGGGCGATTCCACTGGATGCTTAAAGAAGCCAGTATGTATGCAAGTCAACTCTAATATTAGGATTATGGTTTTTATTGCTTGTTTCAAGTCTTCTTCAATAAAGGAAATGCTCATTTTGTAAATTATGGTCCCATTTAGAGTTAAATAAATGATAAAGCAGGGTATGTGTAACCCAGTTTTAAAAATGCATATTAAAATCTAAAATGTCTGTTAAAAGGGCTAAATCCATATGCAACACTCAACTCATGAAGTTTATTATTGTTAAAAATAATCGGAAATGAACAGGGAGTTTATTTTGAAGGAGATGGGTTGGAAATGTTCTGTCAGCCAATCAGGAAGAAGCCCGGTCTGCTGACCTGCAGGGGTTAGAGTTCATGTCCCTCTCGAGCCTCTGGGAAAGATGGAGAGCAACCCTTGTGTCGAGCAGAATATCTACCGTGAGGAGAGATTGAAATTAAAGTTGTTGAAAGTGATTGAAAACGCATGGAGACCATCTCGGTTGGAGCCCTGGACCCGTGAGACCACAGTTGAGAGGACTTGACGTCTCCCTCACGGAAGAAAACGCATCGGTGAGCAAACGCTTATCAGTCATGCTAAGCGCTAGCCGCTCATGCTAACTAGCATGTCATTCACATGACGTACCGCTGGCATCCAGGCCGATAGCGAAGCGCTAGCTGGAATGCTAGCTAGCAATACAGCGGCTGCATTCACTTATGCTAAGAACATTAGCTTTATACTTCAGAACTGCAAACTTAATCCAGTTTTGTCTAAATAGTTGAGTTGCATAATTGTTACATGCACATCTAAGTAAGGTGTTGGTTTAGCACATTTGTCCGTGCATTTAAAGCACAGTAAGCCGTTTTTGAATCTGTTATAAAAAAATAATGTTATAATTTGTATTTTCAGCACTTGAAATTCAAATGGTTCAATTTTCAATTGTTTTTTTATTTAACATACCCTTAAACACAGAATATGTCCAGTATTCTGTATCGCAAATGCTATGTGAAATAATTTGATGTTAGTATATTGAAGAGGTTTTACAATAATTATCTGTCTATATTATGTGTTCTTACTGATATTGTAATGATATATTACATTTTAGCAAGTTGATTTAACATGATGTATAGTTATAATTTATGATTGAAAGCTAAAAGAATACTCTGACCTTAATCACTGTAGGTCAGGTTTTTTGGTTGGACCTCTTTGCACCTGCTTGGACATTGGAGCTTTGATCGAGACGTCGATGGCGAGCTACAGCCCGATGGGAGAGTAAGACAGAAGGCGCCTACAGAGAACTGAGAGCCCAGACTTCAGCACTGAATTACATGCACGTTTATGGTAGGACAAACGTTTTCTACATCCTCCAGTGGACTGAACTGAACTGACTCATGTGAAGTGACTGAAACAAAGGGAACAATTTGACCTGTGAAATCACTACTGTGAATATTCTTTTCTTACAATTCTTTATTTTTATTTTGTATTTACCCGGGTAATATTTGTGTTTATTCATATGTGTTTTGACTAATCCTTCCCATCCTTAAATTAAAAGGGAAGCGTTTTGTTTTCTCAAAGAAAATATTATGTGTCTGAGTCGTTCATGGTGAGTTGTTTGGTTAATCCTGGGCTCCATAGTCGAACATAGGACTTCTGATTTCCATTGACCAGTATTAATAATAACATACAGCAATCTAATTCTGTTTCCCATCTCTAAAAGGGAAATGTGCTTTCGGGTATGGCCTTATGACAGTTTGTTTTCGTCTTTAGACTTTGACCCTTTCACAGTGTGTTTTCACAAAAGTAGATTAGTCTTTTAGTGTTTTTAGGTGAAAAAATGTTCAAAAGAGTGGTGTGTTCATTTTGAATAATGGATGCCCATTGCTAACCAAGCTAGCTAGCTAGTGTTAGCTGATGACATATACATGGCTCCCACTGTACTGAGAAACACTGCAGAGCACAGAAGACAGCCTGAACCACACACACCATGACACAGACAAGGAATTAATTTGCACAGGAATAACTTGTTACAGTAATATTCCAGGGTGGAATTCCAGTCATTCCTGCTTTTACCAGTCTATTCTGTGTAGAACTTTCCAATTTCCTGTCATGTCGAGGGCTGAGGGCTTTATTAAACAATGCTCTGTCTAGATCGGCCAACAGCAAAGACCTGGAGACGATTGTTCAACCAGGGTTTTGGAAATCTTTTTTTTTTCTCCACAAAAAAAGGTACAAAGCACACATACGGTAAAATGTTTCTTAAAAAATCTAAATTAAATTTAAAAAAAACTCTACCTTCACTGCAGTTTTTAACAATGTGTGCATTTGTTGGGAACTATTTTCAGTAGGGGATTAATCCACATTTTGGTACTCTGGTAATGTAGTTTGTTTAGATTGAGCCAAATAAACTGCATTAGCCCCTTTTCCAAACCAAAGTTCTAGTCAGCGCTACTCATTTTGACACAGCAGGGTTTTGCACTTCATTTTCTATATATTCTTAAAAATGAACGTCTACCATTATTTTAAAGCATCTTAACACGACTCCCGTTACAGCTGAAAGTGAGAGTAAAGTGAAGTTTTTATCCGAAAGTACAAGCAAGAAAGCAGAAGAGAAACAAAAATTCACACCACAGAGATTCTGTTAAAATGACAAAGATATTGAGAAAGAGAGAGAGAGAGCTGAACAGAGAAACTTTCTAAAATTCTTTTCTCTGTGGTCTTCTGCAAAGACATGAGTGGAGTCTTGCACCAAACGCTTGTTCGAGGGAGAGAAGGGGGGGGGTCGCCACAGGCTGCCAATTGATAAGAAAAACCACAGCCCGCTTGGAGGCGGGCCAGGCACGCTTTGGCCCTACTTTGAGATGTTTGGAATTAATAAGATAATAATGATTCTTAGTGGTGGATATAGACCCTGTAGTGGCTTTTGTGTCCATGTGATTTGATCAGTTTGGATGACTTGCACTGTCAGGATCATCGTCCAACGATGTTGCACTGTGGACATCATCATAAGCCAATTTGATTCATTGACATTGCCCACCCACAGAAAGGACAAAAGTGAAAATGAAAAAGCAATAGAAACGTGTCAACCAGTGCAACAATGTGGCTCGTTGAAGTGCTTTAATGGTTTTGGATGATAATGGAGCTCTATGGAACAATAGAATAAGGATATATCAGGCTTGGATACACACAGAGATACGTTCATTGATGATTTGACTCTAAATATGGGATTTCTGACAGTAAGATAAATACAGAATATTCCCAGAGTTATCCTTTGTCATTTGTTAAATAAAACAATCATCTGTAGAAAACCATTGTTGCTTAGTAGCTGAGGACCTCCAATATGGCCACCAGAGGGTGTGTGATATCATGTGAAAAGCCTCCACAGCAGTGAGAACCATATGAAAGAGAGCAGTTGGAGGGTAAAAACATCTCCTCCTCCCTTCATCTATCTGCTGGCTGGCTGAGCTGAATACATAATACACTCTTTCCTCTCTCAGTATGCTAATGCTGTCGAGCAGCCCTGCTTCCCTCCATCCATCCACCTCTTCTTCCAATTCACTCCTTCTCCATCCATCCCTTACATCTCCACTCTCCTCCTATACATTCATCTCAGTCCTGTCCTCCGCTCCCACCCCCCACTCTCACCCTCTCCATGCCTCACTGACTGGCTGTGTGTGTTTGAGAGAGACACAGAGGGAACAGAGAGAGAGTGTGTGTGTTTGACATTCCACCAGCATCCCACTCAACCTCATCTCATCCCCTCTGTCTGCTGGGAAGTCATCTCACACACACACACACACACTCTCTCTCTCTGCCTCTCACACACACAGCTTTCATTGACATGCCAGCCAGCCAGCATCAAGCGAGGAAGTGAGGAAAGAAGGAAGCGAGTAAACAGCGGCAAAACAAAGAAACATAAAACTAAAATACACAACCATGGTGTCGCAGTGATAATGACAGCACGATCTGTGTGCCTACTGTTAGAAGCGTGAATCACCCTGAATATCTTTTCTGATTCTGGGGGTGTTTCTCAGAGAAATGTGGAAATTTGCACTATTATTCCTCCTTTTTAGAGACAGTTTTTCTACGATTTCTCCAAAATGTGAATACAATATCAATAAGGGTGTCACGATTGTCTTAATCCACTTTGATTTGATCTGAGAATTTAATATGTAAAGGTATTGGAAAAGAATAGGTCAAATTTAGAATGTGATTATCTTATTTCTCGTAAATGTGGATCTATCCCGGTCATATAAAGATTATGGATGGATGGCCCTAAGACTAACTCCAAGCTGCCTTTTCCCAGTTTTGTATTGTGTATATAACACTTAAGGTTTTCACATACACTCACCAGCCACTTTATTAGGTACACCTGTGCAAATGCTTAATAATTTTTTTCTCAGATGTCTTAGAGAATAATAACTGAGTGAACTCCATCTGCTGATGAAAAACTCCAGAAAATGTCCAATATTTCATAACTAGTATAAAATGAGTGAACTTTGATACTATAGTTTGAATAGTTTAATTTTCCCACAGTATCTATACACAGGTACCAGATGCCTGTTGTTAATGTTAATTTCCTGCCTCTAGCCAAAAAAAGAAAAGCTGTTGTTATAGGCCTGTTGTGTTTATTTTTATTTTTTAATAAAACATTTTTTTTTAAATATGCCCTCAATGTCAGTTTTCCCTGTAGTACCAACAATTATATTGACTATATTTTTTGATTAATTGTATCCAAGTTTAGACTCTAACTAACTTGTGCACTACAAAAAAAAAAAATCCATCACGCTGTGTGTGTGTGGTGTGTGTGGTGTGTGTGTACTACCTCCGTCGCCAGCGTCAGTGCTCTGAGATCTCCTGATGGCAGGGTTGGCTGATTTGGAGCTGTACGGGTAAAGCTGGTTCCCTGCATCATCCTGCTGGTTTATCTGTGTGAGGTCGTGCATACTCAGGCTTCGCAACTTCTCTGTGATGGCACCCTGACCCTGTGACACACACACAAACACCAGTCAATATTACATCACCAGCAAACAGTACTTCAGACCTCTCAGAGGACAAACAACAGGACAAAATCCAACAGACTGGTGAAGTGAGTGAGTGTAAACAGACAGCTAACTACCAAATACTCCTCAACATTTATAAACAGTGACATGTTGGCTGGTTCCATCTGTATATCTGGAGGGCTGGGGGCTCTGGCCTGTTTTACATGAGGTGGAATTTTTGATGCAGCCATAAAAAAAAAAATCTTAGTTTTTGTGGTAGACCAGTCTGTGATTGTCAGTGAGTTTATGTTGTATAAGTAGGGCCATCTTTTAATTTAGCTTAACTTCACTACTGACTCAGGATAAGCTATAGTTAGAATATATTCACTTGTTTTCACCAGCCCTGTTCAAGTTCACCCAGGTGGAACTGAACTCAATATTCTTGTCAAAGCCACCAGACTCCATTGACAAAAGAACAAGAGTTGCTGGTCTACCGCTGCCTCGATCGGTTAGTTTGTTTGAGTGACCGTTAAATCTGAACTAACACCTTCAAACATCAAAGTCACAAATAAACTAACCTACTGTGGCAGCAATAGACCAGCAAGTCCTGTGTTCTGTGAGTTAAAATTACTGTTTTTGTCAATGGAGTCTGGTGCCTTTGACAAGAGTATAGATCCACTTCAGTTACCTCAGTTAATACTGACGTCTGGCGGCAAGGTGAAGTGGTAAAAATATTGTAAATATAGAACATGCTTTAACCGTTATTGATTGATTATTGCCCCTATCCACAGCAGTGAATTGCTGAGGTTCCATGCTAGTAATCCTGTCTGTTTCTCCAAACTCAAGGCATGCCCACTGTCATATAATGTATGTAAAATACTGATTTTGGTCAGTACCTCGTAAAACCCCACTTAAAAAAAATATGAACTATGCCTTTAAGTGCTACAAACCAATGTATGTCACTTCAAAATATTCTATTGGTGGGAAGTAACTTGGAGAGTACTAAAGATACCAGCATGCCATTTATGTTCACTCAATGTCCAACTGCTGTAACAGCACTCTGACTCAAAGTTCAGTGAGCTTTAATTGTTTTGTTTTCAACTTTTGTGCTTTGGCTCAGCTGTCTCAAGAAACCATGTCCCCACTGTGCTGTGAAAACCTTCCTGGGTACGGACTGGAATGACCTGATACCATGACTCAAATGTCTGATCACATGGTGTTATATAAATCTTGCAATATTCCAAACGTATAATTATAATTACAACTGTGTTTCTTGTAAACACTGACCTAATTCTCATAACCATATTTTTCTCATGAAACTATGACGTTACTTTCAAAACATTTTCTTTCTTTTCTTATAAAGCTTAAGAATTGTTTTTCCCTCAGACTGGCCACACAGCTGGAAGAGATACTGTCTTACTGCTATTGTCTTAATATTGTATTAAGACAATAGCATTATTGCATAACCATAAAATGATTATTGTGTATAATCAACACTGACTCTACTAGAACTACTTTGACATATTATAATTTACTTGCAACTTTGTGGAAGCATGTTCAGTCTCATGTATTAAAATGTACAAATAGGATACATTGATACAGACAAAATCCTTGTTTGAACACTAAAAAACGCTATACATTACTGATAAGAAACCCAAATTCTGATAATGAAAAACATGAACACAAGATCACACAACAACAGCAAGAAGGTGGGAACTAACTGAGGACATCTTTTTGATGAAACAAACCAAAAAAATAACAAATATGCCAAGAGTTATAATGAAATGAAAGGTTTAAATACAGAAAAACTACAAACATCAAGGGATATAAATGAAGAAAAATGAGATTGTAAATGCCGAGTTAAATGTATTTGCAGATGTTGATTGTTGACTCTTTTTACAACGATAAGAACAAAATGGAAAGAACACCAAGGTTTATTTTGAGCTACCAGATCTGGTAAAGGAACAGAAATGTTTGAAAATCAAAGGATGGGGAACATGGTGTCATGGGAGAATAATGCTGGTATGAAATGAAAAGAAAACGCTGTCCATGCTGCTTACACTGTCTGGCATTACCTCCCAGAGTAGCCTGCTGAAGCACATAAACCCTGAAGAAAGAAGGATGTCAGTACAGAGAGAGAAAGAGAAACAAAGAGGGTTAGCTAGGCATCATTCGGACCAAGTAATAATAATTAGAAAGAAGTTAATCAAATAGAAACCACACAATGTGGCTTTCAATATTTCTCACAGCAGTGTACATGGTGGTTAGGTAGCGCAAAAGACCAGCAGAAGTGATACAGTTTGCCCACAAACTCCCCTTTGGAAAAAAAAACTCCCATTGTCCGAGATGTGTAGAAACAGGAACAAGCCTTCAATCAATTCCAAACAAAGATCAGGACTGGGTTACATCAGCTGCTCACAAATCCATTACTACGTTGAAACTCAGTAACTACTAGCTATTGTCAAACGAGTGATGTAATTGTAATTAATAGAATTTGCACCAAATGATACAGTTTAGGATGAGTCAGAAATATCCATTTATGCTAAGCTAATTACATTGTTCATTCATTAGTCAAATGTTATTACCATAATATTTGGTAATTTGGAGTATGTTGTATTATTTTTGTGAAATGTGATTAGGTTAGGATGAACTGTGTGTTCCCAATGGAAGCGAGGCGTGAATGGCACGTGTACGTCCTGTCAGGCAATCCACACTGACTGTCAGTTTTCTATTAATAGACATTAATCTGCACAGACAGCTGTTAAAAATCACACAAACGTCCCGCTGTATATGCAATTTGAACATTTTAACCGCGTGTACATTGATTGATCATTGCTCCCAGCCTGTGTGAGGAGAAGCTCACAGACACTCTGTTGGCAGATGGCTTCAGTCTTTTTTAAGTCTCTTTGTAATTGCTTTGAGTCTGTTTTTAATTATTTTGAACCCTCTGGAGTTGCTTCATTGTCTCTTTGTGGTTGTTTTACCCATTTTCATTGCCAGTGTGAGTCTGTTGTGGTCTCTTTGTGTCTCTTTGCAGCTGTTTTGCATCTCTTTGTAGTTGCTTTGGTCTATTGTTGTTGGTTGTTGTTCTTTGTAGTTGTTTTAGGTTTCTTTGTGGTAATTTTGCACCCCTTTTCGTGGCCGGTATGTGTGTCTTGTCAAGTGAGTTCTTGCAAGTCCAGAGGGCTCCCTGGCACTTTGTTTCCCTGGGCCTATGCCTGGTGGGCCCATTCACTAACCCATCCACGGCAGTGTGGCATGATGGTGCAGTGGTTAGCACTGTCACCTCACAGGTAGAAGGTTCTGTCCAGGATATGCAGAATACTGGTGACTCAACATTTTTTCTTAGGTGTGAATTTGAATGGCTGTGAATAGCTGTCTGTCTCTATGTGTCAGCCCTGTGATAGAATGGTGACCTGTACAGGGTGTGCTCCGCCAAATTTAGGTCTCTTTCATATATAAAGTGCGATTCAGTGGTGAAGTTGCAACATTGTTGCATATTTCATTTGGTTTGGTTTGCTTTGCTTCCACAGTTTATGAAGCGCACCAAGCATTGTAAACAAATGTCCATCTATTGGACAGAAATATGTGAGGGAAACACTTTTTAGAAGCAAGTCATGGACTTTAATGCATTGTTGTTTCACTCGAATGCATTGCAATTGAATCCATTAGCCACCATTCTGTCGCTAAATAAGTTGTTTTTGTGTGTAGCCACAAGCGACTTTGTTCTGTGATTGTCTGACCATATTTAGATAAGGGCTTTTACTGCATGATTAGATCACGTTTGTCCAGGAGACATTTTTCAAGCCTGCTCCTACCGTCCCTGAATGCTCTGTGTTTTACTTCGGACTGCGTTCTCACCTGCAACGAACCGAACTCTGGTGCACTCTGAAACACTTGGACCAAACGGACTATCCAACAAAAAGCACCAGAGCTTGTTTCAAGTGGAACAAACAGCTCAGGTGTGAAGGCCCCCTTACTGATTCAGGTGGGGTTCACCGGCTGCAGGTGTGTCATGTGACCAGAGATGAGTCTCAGCTCAGTTAGCGCTGACCGACCAAAAAGCACAGCAACTGAAGTACTGCATGATTCTTATACTTTTGACATTATACCAAATCCACTTGCTGTAAGTGGGTTTGGACAGAAGCGTCTATGAGTAAATGTAATGTAATTGAAGGAAGCAGTAAAAAACATATTCAGAAAACCAGCATCCTTCCTCACACCTGTAGAGGCTTTACAGATGCAATTTATACTAGCCTCGGGCTACATGCACATCAATATGCATGTATGCTGCATGCATAATAGAGGTTGGTGCATATAGCAGGCTGAAATGTGGGGGTCTCAGGAGTTTCTTGCTCAATAAAATCACATGCTAAAAAGGCTGAGGTGCATTTGTAAACCAAACCACGATTACAGTCTCTGCTGAAATCGTTCACCGTGCTCTCTGAGCTGTTTGCTTCAGTCTGTCAGGCAGGTTGAGACAGATGGATTTTATGTACGGTGCAGTTGGTTGTATTGTACAAGCCAGGGTTAATCAAATTCCTGCTTAAAACAGGAAAAGCTTTTAAAGGATTTGAAACAGCACTGTGACCTAAAACTGTGATAAACCACAGAGGGAGAGGGGAGAAGAGAGAAACAGTAAAGACGAGGGGAGGCAGCAGAAATAAAAAGAATAGAAGAGATAAAGGGAGAGAGAAGGATAGTTTTCAGGCAGGGAGGAGACAAATAAAAGAGAGACAGTGTGGTTGAGAGAGAGAGCATGAGACTGGAATGTTGGAGAGAGAGAGGCATAGCTTTGAAACAGTGATTAATGGCATGTTTAATGTTAGCAGAGACAGGAGGGTTTTTAGTCCCACACTGGTGTCAATATAAGGACATATACACTGCAGTTAAAAGTATCCACAAATTCTTTGTTTCAACACCTACACACACAAAGTCATTCATGTCTTAATGTTGTTATCAGAAGGGACACGCAGAACACTGTGGCTAAATTTAAGTCCACCACAAACTAATTGAATTGAAGTAAAACAGTGGCCCAGTTCTCAAAGGAGCGAGGCTGAAGAGCTTGTAAACCAGAGAACATTAGTAATGAAAGAGAATTAATGTAATTTCCTGTCCTGTGGCATTTTTCCAAGGCTCCTTTTTCCTGAGATTTCCTACTGGCTCCTGATGACCCAGAGAGTAGAATGTGGTTGACATTCACACTTGTTATCTCTGTTATGATTGGGTTTTGAATCTTGTTTATACCTTTGCCAAAGTACGGTACTTGTCATAGTCTGGCTTCAGTAGACTGGATTTGGGGTTTCTGGTGCTGGTCCTTGTTTTCCAAAAGTTGAAAATGATAGCAAGAGTACTCCAATGGCAGTTTCAGGTTCTGTGGTTGGGCCTTATTCACAAAACAGTTTATCTTACACTTAAAATGATCGTACTCCTAAATAGCACTAAAAGTTCCTCGCTAAGAGTTTCTTCTTAAAACCTTTTCACAAAGCTGCTGGGACCAACTTTTCCTAAGGACCTGGAAGAACTCAAAAAGTTAAGAAAAAGGGCGGGTTGACCCCACTGAAATGGTTGATGTCCCGTTTCATGAAATGGTCATTGGCGTACTTTGTTAATCAGCTGAAATCGGTGACACTCCGTGACACCTAAAACAGCCCAAGAACCATTAGTGGATATCTATATAAGAAGTAATAATGGTGCAATATGGACTAGTTCATATTGCAATTTTAGTAAAATTTCCATTAACTGTGCAATTGTGATGAACAATTCAGTAATGATCTAAACACTAAAATTTAAGTGAAACAGATACTGGCATGGAGAGCGGGCTGAATATGAGGGTGCATATGATGCTGCGTTATCTTTTTACAGCTATTAAATGTTGGCAGACACAGTACAGCACCTTTAATATTTGGATTCATTCATGACAAACCATGTAAAATAATCATGTATTATTTAAACTACGCTGTTTATAAATCTGTTGGTACACAGGGTAGCTTGTTTACACACAGAGCCGCCAATTTAAATTGGCATGAGGAGAATTTGAAATTAAATGGTCTGGAGACCACATCCACCTGGATTAAACTGGCATTGTACTGGCCAAGTTTTAAAGCACACATACTGTTCTGTGTAAACATCATAACCCTGCATATAATCCTTCCCAGGACAAACCTCAAAAAACAGGACACCAATGTGCATAAAACTGTCCTTCTTTCACAATCTTCTCTGTCTTATTAACCATATATATATTGATAAGCAAAGGCCCTATTGAAACTACTATTTATATTATTATTATTATCGCAAATGAATCGCATTATTGAGGAGATAAAACTTGTGCAATTGCATCCCAAATGTTGGGACATTTAATATTGTATGGGCCTCATGCTCAGGTGATACAATGTGCCTTGCTAGAGCCCCCTAAAAAATTTCAAGTGTATCATGCCTTCTGGAGGTATATCCTAAACCCAACAGGATGTCACCCATTTTCATATTAATGTGCTAACTTTAATGCATTTATTTGCCATTAACAGATCCAGTACCTTATGTGCTGCAGCCGTTACAGCATGCAGGCCGCCTGCAGATTGTCGTATTTACTGTCAAGAAACAAAATAGTGCCAAGTGAACTTGGTTTTTGCACAAGGACCATTATCTTGTGGTGGAATGGGTGACCTGTTAATGTACACGTAGTTTTGTGGAGTTAAACCTTGTCGTTTCGTTTTTTTTTCAATAATAGAAACTGAATGTATTTGTATTTATCTTGATTGTCTTCATTCAGATCCTGCTAATGACTTCAGTATCATGTATCAAGCTAAATCTACGCTAGATAGCATCTGCCGTGACTGTGGATCCAATACCTTGACTTTATATTTAAAAGTAGATTCCCACTGCCTGGGAATACCTCAGCACAGTGAGGCTTTAGAGGGGAGATCAATAGGGATTATCTGACACACTCAGGTATTCACGCAATGCTGATGAAACCAGTTCACACACACTTCATTTATACTGACTCTGCAGTGAGCGCTAGCCGCAGGACAACAAGGTACTTTAGGGACACAGTCTCAGTGGATACATTTGCATGAGCACAGTGATTCTCATTTTCAAGTTTAGATTTTATGTAGGATAGGCTGTAAGCTGTAATGCAACTCCACTGCATTCATTTACACACAAATAATACTAGAGCTGTCTGTAAGTACATTGTGTTCCATAGGTTGAATTTGGCAAAACAGTCTAATGGATTGGTTTACTGCATAAGACAGATAGAAATCACGATTGTACCCAAGACAGAAAGATTCCGACAAAGTCCGGAAGCTATTAGAGACAGAGCACATTTAAGCCCCGCCCATTCAGGTGGGGAAAACAACCCATCTCTCTCCATTGACAATTCTGTTTGCTAGCAAAAAACAGAAAGCTGTGTGATAGAGTGTTTGAGATGCCAAGGGATTTATGGGAAATGTTGTCTTAATTGATTATATACCACAAGACAGACACATAGAAGTATGCCTTCCTCAGCTACCCTATAGTCATTTATTAATCAATCAATGATAAAAACATCAACGACACTAAACAAATAGAATATATAGTAGAGACACTTACCTTGACAGCTGCAGTGACAGCAGCGGTGGCTGCGATGCTCAGTCCCTGCTTGCCAAAGTTGACCATAGTCTCATAGCTCCTCTCTTTGGCCTGAACAATATACTCATCTATTTCCTAATGGGAGACAGTGAATACATTTTGTAGTAGACATTTACATCATTGGCAAAGTAGTGGGAATCTGATATTCTCAACAACAAATTTCAGGTTGAATGGAGACATGGATGATCTTACCCTCTCTCTGGAGGACAGCAGAGGGTGCAGACACTTCCTGTAAATGAGACTTGCTCCTCTGGTGTACGGGGACAGCAGCCAGATCACAAAGGCTATCTTCAACTCGTAGTACAGAGGAAACCTGGACATGTGCATACACAAACACACCGGATATTAAGTCTTGTTAAGAAGCCGCTTCATACAGCTGTTCCAAGAGTATGACTCAAGCACTTCCAAGGTACTTAAACAAAAGAATTTCCTTTTGAAAGCTTTATCATGAGATCTAAATTGTAACAATAAATGCAGTCACAGAAAAAGTAAAAGTCATTTCTCCAGCGAACAAATAGGGCCCTGCACTGACGAAGGCCTTAATTATTAAACAAGTATGAAGTAGTTGCAGGGACCTTGGGCCACTGAAGTACTTGTGCCACTTTTGAAAAAGAAAAATTGGTTTCATCTTCAAGTGGTGTTTCCCACAAGGCTATCTTCAGTGTTTGGGGTTTGGGATTAGGTTGGCTCCACACACATGGTTAAAACGTTGTGTGTGGTACAGAACCGACTTGCCAAAAACCAGAATCTGAACTCTAAACATATTCATGGGGCATACGGTTTGGCTATGGTTAGGTGTCTCACTGCTGAGTAGTTTGGTTGGGTTCATGTTAACCTTTAGGGGAAACACTCTTTGACACAATATTGGTCCCGGAAGTGCTCTAGGGTAGTTGTTAAAAAAACGTAAACCCTAGGGTGCACAGATGGATATCTGATAAGACAGTTGACACAACAGGTTTAGATAAGTAAGAGATCATTACGTTAAAACATTTTTGTGTTGGTGTTATCTAAGATATGGCCATATATGTATTTTTGTGTATCTCACCATGCCAATGTTAGGTCAGTGATGGTCTCCACCACAGTGTAGAGGGCAAACACAATCCAGTACATCATCCATCGCACCTGTACAGACACACACAAAAAGAAAGAACATTTAATAATAGAGCACCACACTTGAGAAAAACATCAACTTCTTTATGTGGAACAATAGGTGTCCTCTGCCAAACAGGATATTTTGTAACATGCCTTATGTATCCCGTGTTCGTTTGGAGCACTAGTTGTGTGCATCCTTTGAGGTTAAAGTTACCCATGTGCAAGATGCAATATGCACACTAACAGCTGGGGGCAATGTAGGGACAATATTGGCCATTGTCATAACGTGCTTGATTTAAGGGACTGAAATATCATATATGATGACATTGCTGTTGCTTTTTAACATTATAACTGTTAAATTACACTAATTCAATCCCAATATATTTCTATTTTTACACAGAATGTTATGTTTTGGTAGAATGGGGTGAAAGGTTTTCTGAATGTTTGTTCTGTTTATTCAAAACTAGTGCCTGTTCAAACTATGCCTGTTTGCATTTGCTTGGCTTCCAGTAATGCTGCCAGCAGCTTTCTCAAGAACCACTCATGCAAATAATTTCACACTCTACGCTGCGCGTCCTTAGGTCCTGAGCGAAACACCTGCCCTGATATAGAGCGTCCCCTAGCAATGCTACAGATACGTATCATTTGCTAACAGCTAGTGATTGGAGTCCAGGCTATTTCCAGGAACAAAAGTGTTAACTCCAAAGGTTTATAGTTGATGCTTGAAATGTTTGGATTTGCTACAATGTAACGTAACTGGTCTCTGTTACTTCATCCAATTTTGAGTGTACTGTAGCAAGCAACTGAGAGCGAGATGTACCCAGCATGCTGTTCAGCGGTGTAAGAGGGTTCCGCTCTCCTTATGCAAGAACGACAATAAATATGTTCCTTAGATCTGTTACAATTCTAAATTGAAAATCAATTGCAATTAGCTTTCAGTTTAAATTTAGTAAAGCAATTGAATAAAGCAGTCCTATCATGTAGCCCTTTTAAGGAATAGGACACAGCCACCAATGCCGTGGAACTCTTTCAATTGTATCTTAACTTTAATATCAAATAGGTAAAAAATCGTAGTAGGAGTAGTAATAGCAGATTGCAGGAGCTTACGCTCAAAGCGGCACTTCCCTGTGGCAATACACCTACTAAGAGGTGAAATGATTGTTGAGGAAATCTATGGACAGACATACACTCAGAGACCCCATTTTATCCTAAATATAGTTTTGGAGAGAAAAAACTTGATAAGAGTTACAGAATGTGAGGCTTATATGGTACCTCTCTCTTCTCTGCTTCCTCCTTTTATCCCACACACTTTTCCTCTCAGGCCAGTAGTAGTGAAACAGAGGTTTTGGATTTTAAGTTTTTTTTTTTTTTTAATACTTCTATGCTTCCTCCTGTACTCCCTGCTCTCTTGCTCCCTCCATCCCTCTTTAAGGGCTTTCCAGGCTCTTCTCACTGGATTTCCATATCAAAGCCAGCGGTAGACTGTGGCAGGCGGGCAGACAGTCACATGGCAGGCTGTGGTATTAGCCAGACCCGGCCGCTGCCGCATGACTGAACACACACTGACACTAGCTAATGAAATGTCAGTGTGTGTGTGTGGGTGGGTGGGTGGATAGAGTGAGGGAGTAAAGTCTGTGTTTGAAAGAGGGAGAACAAGAGAGAGACACACAGAACACCGACACACACATTCACCTGTTTCACAAACTCTCAGAATCACAAACACACACACACGCCTGCAGTCTGCCTCACATTACTGCTGGACTGGTTAATTGGTGACCTCATAGTGAACTCCCTACTCACACACACACAGAAAGCCTTGTGGAATGATAAATGTAAAGAGGAGAGAGAGAGAGTGCAACAGAGAGCCAGTGAGATGGAGAGGACATCTAATTTATATGTTTCAATCCACTTCTGCCTCCGCTGCTTCCCCCTCTCCCTTTCATCTTCCACTTCATACCCCCTTCTTTCTCTCTGTCTTTTACAGCATTTTTTTCCTCTTTCTTTCTCTCCTTCATCTCATCAGTAGGGAGGACATTAAGACGTGACCTCAGTGAAATATACAGCAGCCATTTTGCCTTCCTGAGGCAATAGCAGACATTTACTGGCCCCGTCTGTGAATAACTGCCTTCCATTAAAAGAGAAAGGAAAAAAACACCTGACATCAGCTTTTTACAGCCACTGGGCCCACTGGTAATGTTAAACTTGGTAGACAGAGCATGAAGACGGAACTGGGCAGCAGTGGAGATCGTCCAATAGGGATCGTGCGTGCTACACTCCATGAGTCGACAAGTTTCAATCAGCGGAATGACTGTACGTGAGCCCGACCGACATGGGATTTCTGGGGCCGATAGCGATAGAGAGGAAAAATTAATCAATAACCTATATGGCCATAGATACAGTATTGTTTTAAGTTGGGATGAAAATAGACCTTTTAACATTTTAATACCTAGTGTAGCACAGGCAACACGTTTGCGCGAACGCACTTGGTTACCATAATTACTTAACGGTTTACGCTATTGGAAAAATATCAACGGTTTGTGAAAGCTAAGAAGATGCTCTTTACAGCCAATATGGTGTCATTATGGTAATTTCACTTGTGCCTCTCCCAGAAGCCCGCAAAGCAGCCACTTCAAAACCAAGGGAATACACACACAGACATTCATTATCCAAACTCTGGTCACCATTCCAGCTGACACTGGGCAAGAGGCAGGATACACCCTGGACTGGTCGCCAGACTATCACATAGGGACAGATAGCCACTCTCAATTTAGAATGACCAATTAAACTAAGCTGCAGGGAGCTGACACAGGGACAACATGCAAACTCCACACAGATTTGACCCTCTTGCAGTGAGACCCTGGTTGACATATTGAAATTGCTTGTTTTGTTGAGCAATAGATCGACTGCTGGTTTCACGTCAACAAAAAGTTTCCCAGTGGGTGCAAAGCAAATAAGAGTAGAAAGAGTGCAGTTTTTTCTGCACCCTGAAGAACTCACAAAACAAGGAGACGCCCATTTCAAAAGTCTTTTGTAACCCAGAGTGGTTAATTAAGTCATAAGAAAGTTAAACTTTGTATCAACATCTAGAAAAATCAAACATCCCATCTGAAATAAATACATTTTATTAAACAGTACAGATAAATATTTAAGAGAGTAAAAGGGGTTAAAATAAAGTGTTTTTGTTGTCTTGCTAGCAATTGGAAACAGGACATGTAATGAGTCTAAAGAAATACTGTTGATAAGCAGACATGTTCTGTTATGTTGTTGTATGAAGAGACTGATTCATATTATTTCATGCACTTTCTGTTTCCCTTTTGAGCTAATTGCTGCAGTCTAGCTGCTAGTTATGAGGTACTCTGCTGGTGAATGTCCTTGATAGAAATTATATTTGTTGCAGTTTACTAGAATTTGTGCATAATTTAAAGCTGCATTAGTGACTAAATGTATGCTGTTATTTGTGTTTCTGCTATACACCTTAACTGCAATTGAGTTTTACTACAAGTATAGCTCCCAAAAGGATACATTTGTTTAGATATGAGTGAAATAGTAATTTTGAAACTGAAGTGAACTAATCTTTACAATTATTCTAATATTATTTTTCTAACACTGTACTTAGTGGTAACTCATATTGGTTACACTTTACTTTCACAGACAGTATTCCCTTGGGCAAAAACTGCATTAGATCCCAAATGGCACTAGTCATCTACCTCAGGCAAAACTAATCTCAGCTGAATCTGAATGCAGAATCTGTACCGAACAGGACAAGATTCTGGTAACCTAAGCATTCAGTTTTGGTTTGTAGACCTGGTGTATTGACCAATCCTCCTGAGCTTCGCTGCACTGCAGGTAAACAGTCCTTATTGGGAGGTGAACGAATAACCCGAAATGTAATTTTGCTAAATGGTATTAAAACATTATATTCAGTGCGCAAAGTGAGTGTCAAACACATGGCATTGTTGGAATTTAAGCCTGTATTTATTAGCCAATTGCTGGTATTCTTCCCTTACTTGACATGATCATTATGCCATTACAAACAACATCGTTGTCATTTTTCTGCATGAAATGAAGCCATGCTGCACCGTGTCTTCCCTTTAGCCACGACTCTTTCTTGTTGGAAGTGTGACGTAATTGTTTTTCAATGCGCGTGTAGGAAGTGTCAGAAAAAACATTCCAGCATTGATAAAAGGAACTGATAACCTCTGAGGCATATGATTCAGATTGATGGGTCAATATGGATCCAGTTCTCAACTGGAAACAGTTATTTTTACATTTTAAGCTTTCGTGTAAAGGCTTACATTTTATATTAAAAACTCTGTTAGGGTCACTGGAAGAGCGCATACCACTAAGGCTAAATCCTCGCCACTTTGGACCAGGGTTCAAATCTGGCCCTAGGTCTCTTTGCCGCAATGTTGTTCTCTCTGTCACTGTTAAATAAGGCTGAAAAACAACTGAGAAAACTGACGGCTCAACCAGTACAGTAAGTGTATCATATTAAGCCTGAATAATCGAAATGTATGTGTTCATTAAAGTGGACAATTTATCTCCAAGAGCTGAATGTTCTTAAAAACAAGGACTTTCCTAAATTGATTAATAAATACAGCATGAAGCGTCCACAATCAGTTCTTGCCACTTTCTGTGGTTTCAGCAGTAGCAACACACAGACCATCAGACTAGTCTACTCAAGTCGGACTGGGATCCAGACCACTCAGCAAAGAGGCCCATTTGTCTGACACAGAGTGGAGTCAAACAGTGTAGCCAAGGGGTCAAAGGCTTTAACTGCCCTCATTCAACACTTTATCATTCCTGCGTCAACAGAGGATAGGTTGCAGAGCTGTAGTACAGTGGACAGTGTTGGTAACTGAATTGTGTCCGGTACTGGATTAGGATTGAAGTAAAGAACGTATTGAATCTATGGAAGGAAGGAAAAACCGATGTTTCCATTACTGGTGTACTTTGACTTGTATACATGCACACAAAGAAATACAAGAGGGGTGGGGCTTTTGGAATGAATGTTTAGCGGCAGCTTTGTCGTGAACTGGAGTAACCTCTGGCAGGGCGTGCTGTAGCTCAAGTCACATAAAAGCAGCCACATGCCTGTTTGAGCTGTAGCAATGGCTCCCATCTTCAACTAATGAACTCTGTGTCATCAGCATATACATAAAGCCTTCACATATGTGCTTGAAGGGTGTGCCTAATAGAAAAGTAAATTCAATCTCATGAATTTGTTTTGGTTAGATAATCATGAAATGCTGGAGGCATATTTGCAAACAGCAGTAGATGCTGCTGCTAGCTTATCCTCCAATGAGATCCAGTTTTTGTTCACTGATTTAGCACTCCTTGACATTTTCTGAAGGGGCACTAAGTGTAAAGTGTGCAGCTGAGGTCTTGCCTTTATCCAGGGAAAAGGTTGGTTCAGGTTTGAAGTCATTTCTCAGACAGTTTCCTATCCATTTGGTGGTTCAACATTTAGAAGCATTTAAACTCTACAGCCTAGTTATTTTTGAGATATCTACTATCTACATTTCTATCAACCCGAAAAGAAATGGGAAGTTCCAACTTAACTGCTGAACAAAGAAGTGGACCTGTAACAGTAACAGCAGAAATACAGCAACAGAAGCAGACAGTGAGGGAGACAGAAGAGTCTGGAAGCAGAATCACAGCTTACTGCGTCTGAATCTTTGAGCTGGTGTGTTAGAGCTGTGTGTGAATGTGGTACTAACTCAGCGGACTGGGATTTCACTCTCACTGACATTACTTACATCAGCCAACTCCACCAAGAAAACACCTCCAAGCACTTACATCTATATATATGTATAGGTTCCCATCAAAAAAAAAAAAAAGTCAAATGGATATGATTGCTGAGGCAAAATTCACAGTGCACCCAATGTCTACAAACATAGAGAGCTATTTCCAAAATTTTGGTACCCATCGGCCATAGGTTGGATGACACAAAGCCTCTGAGGGCAAGGGCTGATATTTCAAGGGTTCCAGTCTAGTCAGCAGATATCAGGATGATGGATAATCAAGCCGAGAATTCCTCTTCCGTGCACTGGTCATCGTTTAACATTGTTTGGAGATACATTCTACCTATTTTGCTCATCACACAGACTGTATTCAACCAGTGCACTCAGACGTGATTGAGAATTTTTTTGGGTGGGTGGGTGGCAGTTTTGGGGGGCGACTTTTACATTGTTAATTTAATCGTCTCCTTCACATAAACACATGGATCTTCTGAGAGAAAACCATTAGAAGAGATGGAGTTGTTTTTTAAAGTTTGCTTGGTTTTGTGGGTAATCATCAACATAGAAAAAAAAGAGAAGCCACAACCTCCCACTTCCACATGCTGAAGCTTGTACATTGAACTGTTGGAGCATGGTTAACGCACATACACACACACAAACACAACCAAGGACCAGGAACTGTCATCAAGTTACTGGCCAACTTCTCAAGTGCTGATTTGAAAAAGATCACAAGCACAAAGACAATGATTGCGTCTGTTTTTGTTAGAAAATAAATAGGACTTGTGCTGATTGGCAATGGGGTCGATTTATGTGTTATACATTTAATTTGTTTTTTTTACTTTGTTACAATCAAAACTAAGAAAAAGTTTGGCTAGTTTCAAGTCTTATTCAATACAGACGACACCTTATGATTGACACTCCGAAACCACAGTGCACAGTTCACTGTAACATTTTAACACACTTAACTCATTAACTGACATTTCGGTCACCTAAAAAGCATTATTAAGTTGCACGAAAAGGCTCGCTAATGAGTTGGCTGTTCTATCTGACTTACAGATGCATCTTGCTAATCAAGCTAGCTAGCAAGTGCTATACGGTTAAAATGTCCTTCTAGCTCCCGATCCGTTCTGTGCATGCGCTGGATCAAAAAAACAAAGA
Source organism: Serranus cabrilla (assembly GCA_903364295.1). Classification (NCBI taxonomy): domain Eukaryota; kingdom Metazoa; phylum Chordata; class Actinopteri; order Perciformes; family Serranidae; genus Serranus; species Serranus cabrilla. The sequence continues at coordinate 347,543 of CAFUXE010001280.1, forward strand.
TGGCGGCAGTCAAAATATCAAGCCCAAAGCTTTAAAACACATCCATACATGCCGAGATGCTCATGTACTTACATATTCCTTGACATTTTTTGTCTTGACAGCTTTGTAAGAGTAGTATGCAGGATACAGAGTCCCAAATAGCAGCCTGCAGGGAGAGAGAAAACACAACATGAGGCACATAATTTCAATTACAATCACATGTTACATAACCTAATTTACTGGTTTACTAACATTGTGACAACATGACATTCCTGTCTGAACTTGGTGAACTTCTTATTGATGCGTCTTTGTTTTACTACTCCACAATAATTGAAAGAAAACTAAATATACAAATGCTATCTGAATAAAGGTCTGTATGTGACACATCCAATAGGTATGTTGGCACCAGAAGTAGAAATTAGCTAAGTTTACATTAAGATTGCTCTGTTTACATTATAGTACTGTTTAAAGCCTGCAGTTTGTCTCCTCTTTTACTGACTGGTTTCTCCAGTCACAACATAACACACTTGCGAAAGGGGATTTTACACTCAAACCAAAATGGAAGTAGAGAATATTCCAAAGCGTATGGAGGCTTACATGAAAAATTGTGATTTTCCAGTTAAAAGCCATCTGCTGTTCCTGCAGAACAATCTGGGGACTTATTTATATCCTGCTATGATCGGGTGTTGGGTTCTGACCCAGAGTCTGAAAACCACTGGAACACAAGACAATGACTCAATGTTTCCCCTGTAATCTTCTGCAGCGGCAGCGGTTGGGGGTAATGTGGGGTTTGGTTTCATGTCTGGTCCAGTGCAGGTTTCAACACTACTTCAATGTACAGCTCTCTTCTTTTGTGCTTTTGCACATTTGCTACATACAAATAAGTCTTTTTTTTTATTTTAGTGTCTTTAGATTGTACTGTTTTCACTGCTGAAGGCTTTTAGTTTCTGTTGGTGGTGCGGTTTGTCTTTCTAGTCCTGCTAACTGCACAGCCATTCTTTCAAGTATGGGAAACAAAATCTAAAACAACACCACCAAAAATCCCAGCCCTTAAAATGACCAGAACATTTACTTAACAAATAACAAATACTTAACATTGGCACCATCTTAAAAGGTAGTACGGACTGCAGAATTGTTGTAATCGACTTGATTTATTTAACAAAGGCGTACCTAATAAACAGAGTGTATATTGCCATTTCTACCTGGTATACTCATGTTGAAATGAAAATGGGAATGCTGGCAGAAGAGGCTAACTGCCAAACCATGTGGCTTTATCAATTCGGTTAGATCAAATCCATAGAGTCAAGCCTTATGATCAAAACCTTTACATTACACAGTCCATTGTTCTTATAGAATATTCATGAGTGATGTTAAAATTGAATGTCATCCATCCAGACAAAAAACATTCAGCAATTCTAAAAAATATGTTGTGTATTTTAAGCAAATATTAGACATCCCTGCAGAGATATTACAGATGGTGAAGTAAATGCCACAATTATGTATAAGGACCGACCACATGCAGCAGGAGTTAGACTAAAGGTCTTTGTTACTACTGTACACCATATACTGAAATCAACAGAGCTCTTTCTATCCTCACACACACACACACACAGTGAGAGCACCAACAAAAGAATGAATATCCCCACCCTCGCTCACAGACACACAGAGTAACAAGGGCGGTTAGTCCAGCCTCTGTGTTCTAAGCTGCACACCATATATTCTCCCTGACAGAACTCTGTGTGTGTGTGGAGACAGAGCAAGAAAAACGACTAGATCAATTTAAAGCAGGACACTCCTTCCCTCCAATCCCCCTCTCTAACATTCTTGTGCTCCTCTCTCCTCCCCCCGCTCACTGAGCTTGCCATGTCTGCAGCACAGTGTGTTCTCTGCAGATCTGCCTAGGACGCACGCTGGATCTGTTCAGCTGGAATACATAGTGTCTGCATACTCATGCATACTACTTATTGCTACGTTCCAAGAGCTTTTTCCAAGATTCAAGATTAATCGGGTATAAAGGTGTTTAGAAAACAACCCACGCACTTTGTTACATGATGAACATTTATAAATTAGCTTCATGCTATTTTGTTTTAGGGCCAAGTTGACACAGTCACATTCACAGTATTATGTTAGAATATATAGAGAGTTTATGCAGTAATTCAGCCATTACATTTCCTGGGCCAAAACCTGTGTAAAGGAGACCAATAAGTATTACATATGTACACAATCAGCCTCAAAAATCCACTGGTCACGCTGCAATCACTACTGTGTTATAAAAAAAAATACATCTAAAATGATGGATGACTTTTTCCACATTGCTCAAGCCCCATAAACAACTCAAAGTAACTCCATTTTTTATTCTTTCTTTTTTTAATAGTCAGCAATTGACTGAATAGCAATGATGTTTATTAAGCTATTTATTTTATTCCCATTTATTCCTCTTTTTCTCAGTTAGCATTTATAGAATTGGCTGACAATGTAATACATTGTTTGTATAATGTATAATGATGTTAAATATTTAATTTGCAAAGTGATGAAAAATCGTTGCACGTTCCACATAAAAAGGGTTTCTTTTATTCCAGCACAAACATTTACTATATCAGCCACCGTATCAGTTATCGATGAATTTCTTGGCAAAGCACCTCCAGAGCCAACTACAACTGTTAACACATGGATTAACAGTAGTGACCAGGACTGAGGTGAACATAATGTAAAAAGAAAAAGAAAAACAACAAAAATTGCGGAGTGTCCCTTAAAGCCGTTGAAGTCATAATATCAGTTTGTTTTTGGCTAATCCAATAAACTAAACACCCAACAAAGTGAAGTACCTCATCACATTGATATCAAAATCCTATAAAGGCCAACACTGACATAAAGCAGTCCTGCCCTATTGATTTACAACGCTGCCTGTTGTTGCCTGCAAGGGTGTAATACATCCAGAGATATAAAGTGAAGGATCCCATGGTATAAATAGTAAGGCAACATCTGACAGCTGACAAATGTGCAAAATGCTGAAAGCTGTAGTGAAGAAGTAAACTGTAAAAGTGCAGTGAGCTTGGCTAAAATGAAAATATGGATAATTAAGAGTCCCTGGATTACCTCAGTCTCCCCATAAATGACTTCATTGTTCACTCAAGACTAACTGAAAGACTGAAGCACAAGCGTAAAATCTAATTCCTCCTCTCAACTGGTAACATCAATGTCATTCTATATGTGGTCAAGAGGGAAAGAAAAAAGAGTGAGAGGGAAAGAGAGAGAGAAACTGAAGGAGGCATGATCTTACTTAGGCCAGTCATGTTGGTCGGCTCAAGCTGCTGAATTTAAACTGACCCAGTATTTAAACTGGCATCGGGTGGAGAGAGGAACCCTGGCTGCTGCTGCACAGGCCTCTAGCTGGCACACCAAGCTGTGTCTGCATGCAAAAGGTTGCAATGTGCACTGAGAAAAAAGTGTAAAAGCAAAGTATAAAGGTAAAACTCACTAATTTGTTTAGCTGAATAGTATTCAATATTCAACATGATCAAATTGCCAGCAAATGCAAAACTGCAAAAAAATGTATTTGACGTAATCAAACAGAAAACTCTAAGTCTGTTGGTGTGTAAGGCTGGGAAATTAACTTACTTCTCATCTAAATTGTGACCTCAGTAAAAAAAAATATCTCAAACTTTAGTTTCAAAGCTTGAATACAACACAAATCATTTTGTAAACTATGGTCTCTTTCAGAATAGAAAATTAATGCATGCTTTAGGGGGTGGCTTCCTAATGATTGACAGGTCGCAACCGTAGTGCACTGTATGATATCGTCTCAGAAATGCAACTCTTTCACAGTGTGTTTTCAATTTATCAGCTTTAACCAACAAATTGCCAAACCCAGGCCTTCACAATTGGAATCAACAAACCAATGAGGTCATGGTGACTTGTTCCATTATGTTTATATAATCTATGATGGAGGCAATTAAGCAAGAGCAAACCAAATCAAAACTTAAAACCAAGAATATTGGACTCGAGTGAACCTTGTGCAGGAACTGAATTTCTTTTCAGTCAGTGAAGTTTTTCTGTCGTTCTTATCTCTCCTGAGATTTTGTAACCTTTCGTTCTATCTGCTGGTTTCATAGCTTATCACTGAAAGACAGGAACAGCCTGAACAGTATTGTTACACTCTGTTCAAAAGATTAGACACAGAGAGATTTCAGCCTGTTATGTTAACAACAAACCAGACGGAAATCAATGTGCACACACCCAATCCATCCACGAGAGTAAAATTATTTTGTTGCCATCAGGGCATCACTACACTTTACCAGCTTATTGTAACATCGTCATTCCCTCTCATGTTAATGCTTCATAGCTTTTTAAGCATTTCCCCAGTTTACTGTATGTGTGGTCTGCCATGCAAATTCACTAATCGAGATAAATAAAGTTGTTGTCAATGAACTGAAAAGTATTGTACAGCTACAGCCACCTACAAACCTACACCTACACACTGTATATAGTGTTCTATACAGACACACTGATCAGAGTCCCTTCAGCAGCAGGCAAGCCGCCAAAAACCACAGCAGTTTATTTTCTTGCCGTTGCTATAGCAACAGCAAGCCTGCCAAAGCTTGCGTGCTCTCTCTTCATGTCTATATCTCACTGTCAGCGAGCCGTGCTTTATTTGCATAAATGTAGAGAATAGTGCTGAACACTGGGCTAAATAAATGAAAGTTGAATAAATCCCTTTCTTACTGTTATAAGGATGTGTTTGTGTACATGTTTGTGGTGGAGAAACCGGAACAAGAGCCTGGGGGGAATTATATTCTAAACATTTATATTGCCCATTCTGTCGTAGTTGCTCAACGCCACGTCTTTCCTCTCCAACACATTAATTTGAAGGCCTTGTGTTTGGCTAGTGATCTTATTAATGCCAATGAAAGGAGATTGCTGATGCTGAGATAATAGCAGGTATTTGTGTCTCAATTGCTCCTAATTTGTTTAGACTGCAGTTAGTCTAGTCACGGAGCTGCTGCACACCCATCAGTTGTAACATGCTAGTTGGCTTAGCCTCGTTAGCCGGGGATAGTCAAGTTTGTGAATACACTTAAAACATTTAGTATGGGGGGAAACACTTAAGGAACCAAGGAGCCTCCAGACTAAGATGAGGAGTCTGTTGTTCACCAAAATTGGTGACTGGCAGACGTATCAAAATGGTTAGTGTAGTTAGCATGTTAGCTTGTTTTGTTATTGACAATATGACAGTATTTGCATACCTTAACTGTAACAGCTAAATAGCAACTGTTTGTTTTTCCATTAAAAAAATAGGTTTTTTTTTGCTGCTGTATCAAAAGTATAAAAACTCAGGTACACACTCGACAGTAAATACACCGGATCAACTTGCCACAGCTGCAGCAGTTTCTTAAAAATACACCAGTATAATTTATTAAGCAAAGCATCTCCTGGTCCTACTTAGTAATACTTACCAGATCTATCTGCTGCCAACAAAGTATCGCCTTTCACTACCCTTGCCTTCCAGTGAGTGTATTTATGGCATTTCTTTATATTTTTAGAGGTCTTAAGTCTTTGAAAGTAACTACGGACCAGCAGAGTCACTTAAACCGAGTGTTTCCATAAACCAAGTTCACACAAAAGAAGTAGAACACGCAATGAAAGGTTCTTGAAACAATTTAGTGAAAAGCAGGGCCCCTTCTTCATCCCAAAACTACCATCCCTCTATTTCCCTTCTCTCCCTCCACATCCCCCTTCTTCCCATTTCAACACCTCCCCCCCTTTCTCTGCATGCAGCTGAGAAAATAGCCCCGTTGCTTTTAGATAGACCTTGACTCTGGGCTCCAGGTCAATTTCCCTGGTTTCCTGACACCGTACACCACCAACAACCAGATGGAGGGAGGTGGAGGACGGGACGACAAGAGAGAGAGAGCAAAGGAAAAGAGAGAAAGAGGGAACAAGAGCAATAAAAACAGGAGACATACAGAGAGGGAGAAACAGAGGAGAGAGAGAAAAAAAGCCAGAGATCTCCAAGATTTGAGCATGCACCATCTGGTTTGAGCTTCAGGAATAAGAATTTGATTACATGACTTTCCCCCTAAAAACACAGAGGGGGGATTGTTGAGAGAACTGCTGCTACAGCAAATCGGACTGGTTATAGTCCAGGTCTGTACATACCCAGTGGATTTCCTCATGGGGAAATAAATGACATACATCATTAGACTGGTCTCACAACTGAATCTTCCCACATGAAAATATGGACCTTACGCATCTTACACAAGTTTAAACTTTGGCTCAGTTTTGCATTTTCTTAAGGCTGAAAAAATACCAAGATAGAAGGAATATCTTTTTTTAAACACACTAACAATGGAGCAGCTGACCTGCACAGGCACGGAGTCTATTGAAGGAAAACCAGCATCATCCTGTAATACAGCGACACTGTAAACAAAGTCTAACAGGTGAAGACACAGGCCATCAGACGCCACTTGAAAACAGTTTATTTAAAAAACCTGCATTTGGATGTTAATCTCAGCATGAGAACACCTGGAATGTTGCCAATAATCCACAAGTGGAGACAAAAAATGGTTACTAAAGTAGGTCAAAGTTGAAGTAGTAAAGCTTGGGACAAACCTAAAGACTAGCTGAAACATGCAAAGACTAGACAAAGCACAGGTTAAGATCGTCTCTTTTACTGACTTATTTCCTAACTGGGTAAACATGTCGGACAACATTGAACCATTGGTCAGTTACCACAAAAGACTGAAGAAAAAGATTTGATGTAGACATTGACACATCACCTATTGGTTTGTAGACTTGGGTTTTGGTTAGAGCCCGGCAGATATATCAGTTGATCAACATTGTTGGATAATATTGGCTTATCAAATGCATATCGTTCTTCATTGGTACCAACATATATGTTGCAAGATATACACAAATATAATGTTGGAAACATTGCTGGGGGTGTTCAAGAAATGATGTTAGCCATCGATTTATTTTTTATTTGAATGGCCAGCAATTATGTGAAACTAAAAATAGGACAGTGGACAGTGTGTATGTAAGTAAATTAATGGTTGTGAATATAAAGTTAAAGAAAGAAATTAAATAAACTCAAGTATAGGGCACATATATTACTGCATACAATCTAAATGTTTCTGTAAATCAATACAGTTTTACATTTACATGTCATTACTGAAAAAAAGAGAGCAAAGGGTGACAAATGCAATAAAAAGTAACAAAATAAAGTGACAGATGCAGTTCATGCAACAAAATGTCAATCCAACTTGATGTACATGATGTCATGTTATCTATTACTCCCTTACTTAGCCTAATGATTTATGTTTGGGAGCAGTACCGTTTTAATATCAGTATTGACATAATTTTGGTATTGTGACAACACTAATTGTTTGGTTAAATTAGCATATTACACAACAGGGATGAATATAAATAAAGGAAATAGCCACAGGCGATGAAAGCACACCAAGCATCCTACTGATCCTGAATATCTAGTTCTTAGTGTAATCTAAGAGTTCAGAGCATTCCCATTCATAAGCACATCAGTGTGTTTCAGTTATTAATCACTCAAGTATCATTAACATCTGCAGTGTTTGGCTCAATCCAATACCATAGCTCTACAAGCAAAACAGCCTTTCATTAATACCATAGAGTTAACCATTCTGAGTTTCAGCGCTCTTGCATCAAATTGCACTACATTGTAGAGGAGCTCATGATAATGTTTACCTCCTGTGCTTTTTCAATTGCGCTGCTACATTTCTATAAATAAGTAGACTGCTGTGCTGTGTGCTAATTATCACCATAGAGGTTCATATTCTTGGGAAGAATATCGTTTTTTCATGGCTGTTACACTCCAGGGCGGACAACTCAAATGCCTTTGTCAACACTTGAAGGGAGGCTGTAACAAAGAGAGAGAGCTGGACAAATAGGGACTCGGAGAGCTGCACACAATATTCTGGAATCATTCCTTGCAGCCTGCTGCCTAAAAATAGTTGGTCATGGAGTGCTGAGTTGAAAAGCAGATGTCTGGGTTTTTTTTAACTGTTGCATGACGAGGCAATTTACTGTAAATAGTTACAGGGCAGGAGACGTGTCGAGGTAGAGAGGGTGACAGAAACACTAGAAAAGAAAGGAGCCTGTTTCGAGTCCAGTGAGGGTCTTCTGGTGTCGTTTTTGTTTTTAAACACATTAAAACAGAATAGGTTTCAGTTTTTCCTCATTAAATAGATTTTGATTTAAGTTATGTAAGTCACGTGTTAACAGAAAGAAAAAAAATCTTAAAATCCAATAGAATTTATAAGACATAAATCCGAGTTGCAAGCTTAAAGCTCAGTGTAGCTGTAGCTACTGCTCGAGAAGTCAATGTAATGAAAGTGTATGAGTGCTACAAGGGAATATCTCCAGAGAACAGAATCTAGGCCAGTATACTTTCAGATAAGTTTCAACCTGTCAAGTTGAAATTATAGAAAAACTTTTGTTTGGTATAAAATGGAACAAATTTATAGAGTTATCTCATCTAGGGTTGGGCCAATGGATGACGCCATCGTCTATTGGCAATGTCATCGACCACTGAGCCTAACATTGTGACGTAAAAGCCCCCACACCCTGTCCACACCACAACAGGGTCCAGGTTTGCAGTGGCATTCACTGTGTGCCTCAAAAGAAACAGCACCGATTCATCAACAGTGCATAGATTGAATTTCCAAGTGCAACTGAAGCTACATACTTTTTCCCCAAATCAAGTTTGAATTAATTCAAAACTTTATGATGCACTTATCTTTACAATCTATGGAACTCACTAACCTCTTCTACAGTGGTTTTATGTCCACATGATTTGAACAGTGTGGATGACTCGTGCAAGCAATGTCATGGTCCATTGTGATGTGTCACTGTGGACATTGTCACATGTCAATTCAAGAGGCACTGCACAAACCTAATTTCATCATCAGTTTAAGTGTATTGTAACATCAGCAGTGTTGTTTACTACAATTTAAGACCACATTTTTGGACCTTAAGTGTATCTCAATTATGATCCCATAAAACTGCGTAACTGTGTAAAGTCAGGACAATTCCAGCATTTTTTGTTCATTTCGTGCAGCTGTAAGCTCCCCAAAATCCAAGCTGAATGTTCTTTAACCTTACAGCCACTGTAACACTTCAGACATTATGTTCCAGAGGAAAGAGACACACCAACAAAAACAAGTCTCTGGCCAAATACTGGAAACCAGCAATGGGCTGAATCCAACAATAATGTACTGTGGTAGATTTTGTTGTTGAATTGGATTACGCAAAATGCAGCATTTAGAGGCAGGAGTGTACAGAAACTTCTGGACAGGTTATGACAAGAAGGGCCCACAGGCATGAAAGCCTCAAACTTTCACCTGGATACTGAAGAGGGATGAACCACATATTTCAGGACATATTCTCCTCCTTTTCCAGTTTATAAGAGACCGTATTAACATTTACATATATAAGATTAAAGAAATACATTATTTTTCTCGTACTGTCTGTCTGAATATACATGTATTCACCCTCTTTCTGAAACATTCAGTTTTAGTGCCTGTCTCTTTAAGCCCCCTCCTGCAAAAGCCCAGTCTGCTCTGATTGATGAGTGTTTCTGAGCTTTCTGCATGTGCGCTCCAGTGTCTCTAACCCCTTTGCGATCGAAGCAAACCTAGCTCTGGAACCAGTTTTCCTGGCCGAGAGCTGGTTCTTTGGCATGCAAAAAGCAAAGAACTGGTTCAAGATTAAGCACAGGCTTCAAACCGGCCCTGGTCAAGGAGGGGTATCTGTGCCGTCATTGCAGCTGGAGAATGACAGTAACAGTACTGTATACAGAGTATAGCTGTGACATTACAACCTTACAAAAGTCCTGATGGCTTGCATGCAAGAGGCACCTCTCGAGATGTGCAATGTAATGCTTTTTTTTGCTGCTTGATAAAAAACTTGCATAGTTGCTGTTTTCCATTGCTAATTTTCTGCCTTTTCTTTTAAGACAGGTGGCCTTGTGTGTAACGTGTGTTGTGACAGCTGGTGTTTTTATGGAAGTGAGACTCTCCTGTGTATGTAGAAAAGTACAGAAGCTGCAGGTGCTACAGACAAAGTGAAGTGCACAGAGTGTGAAAAACGTGTTTTTTTCTTTTTAATGCAATGTTATCAAGATGTCTCCCAATCATTCTACACTGCAGAGTTGCTGGACTATAAAAGCTACTGAGCAAGGCTAACGTTAAAGCTAAATGAGTTAGCCTAAAGTCACTATAGGTTTCCCATCTACAGTTCAGAGAAGTCTGTCTGAAATAACATTATTTGCTCTGATTAGTATCTTGGATACACAGAGTTGGTTGCTGGGTGGCATGCAGGCTCTGCATGCACAGCGAACCACCAATCACAACTGTTCCTGATCAGTTTTTCAAACAATCAAAGCAGGCCCCGCCCCAGATCAACTACAAGCAACATAAGGAAGGGTCCTAATTTTATGCAACATGCATTACTAATATCATGGCATGTTAGATTATAAACTGATTATTAACTAGTCTGGATTAATAGATTATTATATGAATACAATGGTGTCATACGTGTCAACCAGTGTGTTAAACTGCCCAAGTTCCCTGCAAACTCACTTCATTACAGTCGTCACAGCCCTCACCTGCTATTGCGTTTGCTGTATTAAATCTTATTGTATAGTATTAAAGTCCAAGATAGGACGATTCACATTTTAAAAATTAAGTATTTAACCTCTAAAAATGATATTTTTTTATCATAATATATAGATCTGGAAAAAAAAAATATTTCAAGGTATGTTTTTTCCAAAGCCCTACTGGGACCTTTAACTTGTGACAACAGTCTGTTACAAAAGAACATGCTCATTATCCCACAGTGGAGCGCTTGTGTTAGAATGATGTATTAGAGAAAAAGGAGAGGCTTTAAGTGTTTTTCTTCCCCACTCCCTTCTGTCCTTTCCACCACATTCCTATCCTCCATTAGAAGAAGTTATGTAACTCCTGGTACTGGATGTATACAGGCAGAGACAGGCAAACGGAGAATCAGAGATGGACAGAAAGATAATGGGATAAAGACATTATGTTGAGTCAAAATTCTAAATTTTTACCCAAAAGTAAACATGTCCAGTGTATCAAATATGAATTGTCTAACTTCTGATGTATCACAGGGGATTCCAGTGTCATGTCAATAGATAACTCGCTATCCAGTAAACAAACAAACCCATGCAAGCCAAACAAATTCCTTTAATGAGGTTTAATTCGCTTTTCCTCCTGCGTGCTAACTCAGCTATGGTTGCCAGGTTTACTTGGGCAGGGCTGGCTAATAATATCTTCAAGATGACAGCTGTACCTGACACTCCTTCACAGATGAACATGTAGAACTTGAAATGTTCCAACTCACCGATACTTGCATGAAAAAAGTTACGTATTGTTACGTCTGACTCACCAGCAGTGTGCTTGGCCATGATTCATAAACAAGATGCTAGCATTAGCTTTAGTCTCAATAGCAAACCACCAACCGCGAAGCTAGCTATTTGTTCAACTATTTATATGATAAAATAAACAATGCTGTGGGCTTACGGCTTCTTTTAACTGTTTGCCAAACCAAATGATGTTGCTTGTTGGCAAAGTTTAACCAGTGATCTAGAAAATAAAAAAGGACTAAGGTCGGAACTTAGCCCAAGGACGGTAACAAGTTAGCCAAGCAAGCTAACAAAATGAAATCCCATCAGCTGCCTTTATTTTCTCCCTGAGATAAAATGACCATTTAAGTTAACTTTAAGTACTCTCTATTGTCTTTTTACTTACACAACGCTTCTCGAAATCATCCAGGACACCATGGTTTCTCTCTTTGTTGTGCAGGGCTGTGTCAGTGGTAGAAGGCAGCCCGGTGATAACGTTAATGGCTAGCCGTACGGCTGTTAACGTTAAACTTCTTCAGCCAAAACTTCGATGAGCGGATCCAGGACCAGCTAGGTGTATATCAGTCAACGAACATATCAAGAGAACGACCACTCTCACTGCTCTGTCTTTGTAGCCATAACTAAGCGATCGGATGTCTATCCTATATGATTCCTGTTGTTTTGTAGCAATCTCTCATCCCCTCCAGGTTTCCTCCTTCCCTCTATACTTTACTCCCCAGTTCCTGGCACCACAATGGTGCTCAAATAGCTACTGACGTCAACAGGAAAAGAACAACCTCCCGGACTTGCTATTGGCCAGTTCTGTCTGTTTACAACAAACGCGAACTATCATTGGTCTGCCACGTTTGCCCATGTGACTTTTAGGTTTGACAGAAGCGGTGGGATTTCAAACTCAGCGACCTGTGCTCTGATTGGCCTGTCCCGACTCTAACCAATGAGTGAGAGAAGCAATGCGGTGTTTGATGGATTTTTTCAAGCGTTGTTGTTAGGGGCGCATTTTCTCAGCACTGAAATGGACGGTGACTGTTTTATGTTCTAGTGCGCTAAGTATAGGCCATGTCAGTCTTAATAAGAAATACATTTCCTATTCACAATATGAGAAACGTATATATTTATTTCAAAGAATAAGACAATGTCAATAAACTCCCTGAATAGTCCATCAAAGGAAGGGCTCCCACCTGTAAGGGGCGCAGTGTGAGGGAAAACAAGCGCTCCCTTCGGGAAATATGTCTTGTCAGGTAGTATTGTAACTGTATATTAGGGCAAGGCGTTATTAAACCATACACTTCCATTAAAAAATATATGTTAAAATTTAAATTAATGGGAAAAAATAAAATAAAAGTCAACGTTTATTGATATACCATAAACACTTTTACTTAAACTGTGTTATATAGTCTTTTGAAGACCAAGAGCAAAAAAAGGACATAAAACAGATGTTTTAATAATAATAATAATAGTAATTATAATAACAATAACAACAACAATAATAATAATACAAATAATAATCGTTATTTTCCCAAAATGTGGACATTTGTCTTCAGCTTAACAGGATTCTTAAACATATTACAGTTAATTGCAAAACATATAATAAAAGAACAAGTAGATAGACCGAATACATTTAATCACTTCAATAAAATACATGTTTATACATATTCTTAGTCCAACCTTAATGCTCAACGTATTTCCAAATATGCATTGTGCAAGGAATGATGTATTCAAAAATATTATCTCCTATTTATGATGCATTTCTTACATATGCATAAAACTGCCCTTTTTAAATATCTGTATTATTAACCCAGGGATTCATATTTATTTTCTATTATCACTGTATTGTTGATATTTATCTAGATTTCTGTATTCTTCCTGCATTACACAATACAAGACAAAATACATAATATTTAAAGACTTTTTGGGAAACTATACAGAAGCAACACTACAAGAGAGGATGAATGAGAAATACATTATTTTATTTATTTATTCTTGTGTCATCACTGAAGGTATGTAGCTTTGGGGAAAACAATGGACTTGATACCTGAAATACAATTGCAGTGGACTGCCTTTGTCTTCTCATTACATAAACCACACCAGTCTTTAGGTCGTAATCATATTCATTACAGTTTTCCATACACAGCACTTGGCAGACACATTC
>CAFUXE010001280.1:361091-376168 GCA_903364295.1 Serranus cabrilla
ATGAAGGCGGCTGCTGCAGTGTGCAGCAGTGTGAGGGAGATTCCCAGTGGAGCCTCTCTGGTCACGCTGCCTGTCTGGGACAGCATCAGCATCAGGATCACAGTTGAACAGAAAACACCTCCACACCAAGCATTCAGCAGCTCACCTCACAGTACACAGTCTATAACACACACACACAGCTGCAAAAAACAGTTTGAAACATACATATTTGATTTTTTCCAATCTTATGTGCAGGGCTTATATGTATCTTTCCCTTTAACTTTTGTGGCAGCAAATGGCAAATGAATAACAGGCCGAGTGACATTAGTGACAGAGCCATTGCTGGGTAGGTGGGAGGGGTGATGGATGGATCCAGCAAACACAAGACTTTGACCCAAGAGACCCTTGTTTGTGTCCCAGTGTGCAAAGAAAATTTTTGTTAGAGTAGTCCAACAACCTAACCTTCTAATTTCTTTCTTTTTTTTTTTTTTTTGCTTGTGGTGCTCAAAGTGCAGTTTTGTGCAGGAAAATATTTTCTTTTTAGTGTAGTTCCTACATGAAACTGCCCATACTAATATAGTAGCATAAAGTTCCATTAAATTCAAGAGAAAAAAGACATCTCTATGGTTGGTATCTCGAACACTTGGCAAGTCACAAATAGCACTACATGTAAGGGAAAACAATATGTATTTAAAGGCATTTATCACACAGTACATCAACATTCAGTCACATGCTATATACTAAAAACCTGTTAGACAAAATCATATTCATCAGTATATCAAGATATATACCGTATAATGCATTTCCTCACCTACATCTTACTCCAGTTGTGCAGTTATGTCCTTTTGAAGTTTCTCATTTAGGATGTTGCTTAATGAGTTGGTGTTGTGTTCAGTATTTCCCAATTTCAGCGCTTCCCCGCCCTGATTACATACCTGCACTCACACATAGCTCTGTAACATTCAGATAAGGTGGGAGGGAAAGCAAAATAAAATCAATCAAGAATCTCTCTTTGACCTTTTGTACCGTCTGCTTTCTTGAAAGCAGTTGTTGTCGTGGATTCACAATATCTTAAGCAAACACAGGAGCTTCAAAGCCACAAGAATGTATTTATCCCAGCTCTTCTTTCTCACATGTACATGATCCATTACATTAAAATCATCTCTAAAATGATTCACACAGCCAACAAAGTGACTGAACAGACTCAACATATCCTTATAATTATGGGTTCATATAATATCTTACGAAAATATATGTGCAACTGTTCGTATATTAGCTCATGAAATTTGACTTTGCAAAATAAAGAGCCGCAAGTTGTTGTTGTAAACACCAAGTTAATGTTGCAAAATTAAACATAAGTTTAGGCAGAAAGTGTGGAAGGTGATGTAGATGTGATGTAGTCCTCAAATATTTGATATTTGTCCTTTTCCCTCTAATTCGATCCAATAAGATCGTTTCTTAAAATAGCGCCTCCAGCAGGAGAATAACACGTCCTTGTACCCAAATGTAACAGTCACATTTTAAACACATGGTTAACATTGATGAATGTTTCAGATTGGTTAGGTTTAGGAAAAAAAGTACTTGTCTAGGTTTAGGAAAACATAGTTTGATGTAAAATGTGAGGTACTTATGGTAGTTACAGTACGTATGCAGGTGATGTAACAATGTGAAGTAGTACCAATAGTTACGGTAGTTTCATAGGCAACATAAAACGTGACATAAACTATGCTAGCTAGCTACACATGGAAGTTAAGTTACATACGTAACTAAGAAATAACAATGTTGGGATTTGGTTTCACTGGGGCCACGAACATGGTCCTGGGTCAAAGTGTCTCACTACTTCACAGCATGGTGACTTTACAACATATGTCTGTTTAGGAGTTGATATTGTCAGAATATTTAATTGGACCAAATGGGTCAAAAAACGCTTCAAAAGCTAAACCTATCTGGCTGTTTAGCTTTTGTTTGTCAAGAATGAGCTCTAATGCAAACTAAAATCTCAATATCTGCTTTTTTTATTACTACGTCTGTTCAATAAACAGTAAACAATATGCAAATAAGATGAGAAATATGTTGGTCTCACCTCTTCATAGTTCAAGGTGCTTTTCCTTTCAGTGGTTTAATATTCTAATCCACCGCTATGACCTCTTTCTTCTATTTCCTGCTTCGTTCCTCTTTTCTTTTGTGCATTTAGCGTGACATTGTTTCTCAGTGTCTTTCCCCTTTTACTGCTTCTCCACTTATCTTCCGTCGCTTCTCTTCCTTCATCATCCCATCTCTCCCTTTCTTTCTCTTCCCCTCTTGCATCCCACCCTGGAGGTCGCTCCAGGCTGTTTGCTTTCTACATACTTCACACACAAACCTCGATGCTGTCCTTAAGATCCCTACACTGCGCACACAAGCAGAAGCACACAAGCGTGCAATTCTCCATAGAGCTACATGCGCACAGAGCACACACACACACAAACCTTCCCTCTCTTGTTCTCCTTCTGTTCCTCTGCATTATTCTTTCCTTCACCTATTCTCTCTCTGTCTGTAGCTGTAAAGGAGCAAGACAATGCAAAGTAGTAAATCCGCACTGAAAGAAAAGGACCAAACATGTCAGCTGTGTTTAAAATTCTGAATGAAATGTTCACATACAATAGAGCAAGATTAAAGAGGTGTAAAATACAAATATAAGCAGTAGATTGTAATGAATGGAATGATAGATAATAGAAATAAAGTTTATTTATATATTTATACTTTTTCTTATCAAGGTTACCAAGTGTTTTCCAGGAAAAAGAAAAGATCATCACATAAAAACGAAACAAATAAAACACAACACGAGGATGATAAAACACCAGAACATATTAAAAAGTCATCAATGCTCTCTTTTAAAGACAAGTTTTAAGACACGATTTGATTTAAAAGACGCTAAATTGCGTCTGGGAATACCCAGACACATGAATGGGTCAATAAATTCTTAATATAATTTGAAGAAACGCCATTTATGCTTTTAAAGTAGAGATGGGAATTGATAAGATTATACTGATACCAGTGTTACGATCGATCATGCTTATGGGTCTGATTCTTTATTGATTCCATTACTGATTCCCGAGCAATTTTCTTTGTGGAAAAAAGTAGATCTACAACTTAACAACAGAGGTAACCAACAGGTATCTATGTGACAGATACCAAAATAAAGTGCATTAAGGCAGGAAAAAAATCCCTGTATGACCTTTTAGAGTAGTAGGACACTAAAATAACCTGATTTGGGAGATTTTCTTGAGCTAAAAGAAGTAAACCAAGGCAACATTCTTCACTTTAATTGAAAACAGTGGGCTAAGAATAGATCCCAGAGGAACCCCAAACCTAAAATGGAAAATAGAGATACAGGCTTCTTTTATTACAACACAGATGGTTCTATTTGAGAACTGTATCAAGAAAGCCAATGTAGAGCTGTTCCCTTACAACAGAAACAGGTTTGTTGACAGTTCAGAAGAAGAGTTATCAATCATGTCTAAAGCAGCACTCAAATCTAAAAGCTATATATTCTAAAGCCATGGTGCTTAATGGTGGCTTGGTGGGCTTATTAATCTATTGTTATTTTATGTAACCATGCTAGTGTGTTTGCAACTTTAAACAACCTTTTAGTAAACCATTTATGAATGCATGCTTCACAGTATTTTGGTCATTGGTTTCCATTCATTACATTATTGCGTTTTGTTAAATCCAATAATTCATATCCAATATTGATTACAGACTAATTTGCAAAATGTACAATGTGTTCCCTCTAACAGCATTATAAATCCGATTTGTAGATTTGATATTCCCTGTTTCAGGAGCCTCTGTGAGTCACATTAAACTAAAGGGAAACAATGGATGAAGAGCATATGTAATTTATAGTAAACAGGACTCATTAACCAACTGGTGTTGTTTTTTTAAACAGTATCTTCACCATGTTTTAATTTTTTCATTACGCTATCTCCACTCCCACACTTCCTCACATGTAAGTTATTCATTCATTTCATTCATGCAAGTGGTATTTGCACAAGGTGGTCCAATGAGGGCTGTTAACTCTCTTTTGCATAGGTGTCCTGTGTACATAGGACACAAATGTAGAGATAGTGTGTGACATATTGCTGTTAGAAGCAAACTAAAAACTGCAACTGAAAAAAGAGAGGATGAAACATACTCCAGCACTAACTAACAAAGGACAGATTACACCTAAAATCCCCATTACTTTTCAAACTGACTGCAGGAACAATTAGTGGCTTTATTATAACCTTTTGCAGTTTTATGGATGGCACTTTGTTGTCTAGAACTTATTATATTACGTTACTTATATATATACCATTAGCCTGTTTTACAAGTAGGGTTTTAAGAATTTACAACCAATGCCTTATGTATTCTATATTCTGTTAACGTAACATGTAAATTATCATAACACATATATGGGTAGTTAGTTGATCTCACAAACAAAAACAAACTGCCATAGTTCTGGTGTGATATTGTAACTTTAAATTGCTGCAATCGTCAACATGAGGCTATTATTATAGCCTACAGGACTACTAATGATGTTGTTTATTATGACAGTAAGTAGTACTAAGTAGTAGTAGTGCTGCTATTACAGCAGGAATAGAAGCAGAAGTTGTCTGCACTTGCTGTTCATTGTAGTCGTGCTAGTTCTACAAGTAAGAGCAGTTAGAGTAGTTTTGAGAAAATAGAACCAATAGGATTCAATTGAGCGGAGGGACACCACCGTGCTGCGGTCTGTGAATGCCATGGGATTCAGCGGAGAAACACGAGTATGGATGGCGGCTGTGATGCGGTTCAGTGTTCCACCGTTTTTTCATGCTGAGAGAAAAGAGACTGACGCTTGAGCGGGTGGAGACTGCTACACATTTAAATCCCCCGGGTCGGTTTTTCAGCGTTTAGCAACAAACAACTTTTCCTTTTTTTATTTTCTTTCTATCGTTGGACTCTTTAGAACTGGTTTAATGTCGTAAATGACAGGTCTGTAAGGGCGTCGTTGTTGGGAAGTTTTTTCGAGGGGGGTTTTGACCAGCATAGGGCCATGGCAGTCGAGGCTCGGCCGGAGCTGGTCGGGAAGCGGTTCCTCTGTGTCAGCGGGGACGAGCCGCCTGAAATCGGCGACATCGGTCGGTGGCCGTGGAGGTCCGGGGTCATACGAGCCGTTAACCATCGTGACAGCGACAATCTCGACCTGACGGTAAGGGAAACGATTACTTTGTCCTCCTCTTTAGTCTGTTACATGCAAAGCAAATGGGAAAATCTCTGTGGTTGGTGGCTAGCCAGCGAGGCAATGTTGTAGGATTGCCAGGCGGAAATTATTTTGTGGCTTTCTCTAGGTTATTATG
Organism: Serranus cabrilla; assembly: GCA_903364295.1. NCBI lineage: Eukaryota > Metazoa > Chordata > Actinopteri > Perciformes > Serranidae > Serranus > Serranus cabrilla. The sequence goes on from CAFUXE010001280.1 coordinate 366,431, forward strand.
GCTCTTTGGACCAGTGGGTACGGCGCTAGTATTTATCGTTGTTTTGCCAAGATATTTGTCATTGTTGTGTGAATTACTTTGACCAGTTATTTGACCACTTAGCCTGCAAGTTAATGGGAGGCAGACAACCAGTAGGGGGGTATGGAAAGCAAACAGCTCGCGGTGGTCCAGACACTCTGCTTATTTACATGAAAATATCTTCAAACTTCTCTAACTCGTAAACCATTTACTGCGGCTAGCACAAACCGCCATATTTTCATATTAGTAAGAATGGTTAAACCACAGTGGGCTCCGTGTATAGGTGTCGTTGCACCGTGTCTCCAAGCCATAAGGGACATTTAACGTCTTAATTTCAAAATAAGACAGTCGTCAACGAGAGACACCTGGAATTTGAACAGTATCCCGTTGTCCTCAGAGAGCGGCTGCATTCGTAAAAGCATGTGTAGGAATTTGAGTCCCGAGCAGCTAAATGCTTTAATCTGCTGTATAGTGCAAATCAGCTGATGGAGGTATGGTTAGCTTTCTAGATTTACCCCGCGCTACAGCCTTCACGTTGAGCTAATCCCTATTATCTCGTGGTTATTGGTCACAATCCACGTTATTTGAGCGTGATAATCGACCATAAAGCTCCGTCTGCCTGTATTTTTCTGGCGGACAACAAGCCCTCCGACTTGGACAGGGGAGGCAGGAATGCTAGGACTTGTAAAAACATAAAACTGGCTCGCTGCAGGCTGAACAATGGGCAGTTTGTCTTCATGTAAAATATTGTCAAAATTTCAGGACAACTCCTTGTTGTCACTTGTGGAGCTTTCAGTAGCAGACATGTCTTCTTCTGGAGGTGTAATAATTGCTTTCTTAATACAGTCAGTAGGCAGGAAGGGGCTGATGGAAACCTGTGCAGTATATTGGTCTGAATTTCCCTCCTCCTTTTTTTAAAAAGAGCAATTTTCATAATGGGTAAACATGCCAAAGCCAGCAAACAATGAAATATTTGCCCTGACAAGCCCTTGGCTGGCAAATACACAGTACTGTCTCACTGTACAGTGTGCCTGTTCCCCATTTTCTTTTGTTCACTGAATCCTTCTATCTGCCTTTGCAGATTAATGGCCAAACCCCAGCACAGTTCTGATATATTTAGTGTTATTTCTGTATACATATGTGCCATTTCTTCAAGACGACAAGCCATCAGATATCGCATCCACCATCGATGTTTATCATGTAATGGTCATAGGTCTCTGCTAGGGTTATTCTTTATGTGTGATTTAATTTGAGAGTCATCGTTGGTAGTTCAGATCTTGTGTGTGTTTTACAGCATACATGTCACAGGTCCGTCTCGACTACTCGTTGCTTTTTATGTGTCGTAGACGGTAGATAAATCTCACTGCTTCATAGCTTTTTGTTATTCTGCACTTCACTCATGCGTTTACATCGAGCCGCCTATCTGTTTTAGACAGGAACAGTGAGTTGACATAATTCCACGAATCGATTCCATTTCTCTCATGTGTAATTGCATGCTCCCTCATCTACACAGCACATCGCATGTACTTGTTTATACACACAGCAAACATGCTCCCAGCTTCCTAATTCCCTTGTAGAATTGTGTGTGATGTGATTTAGGCAGTGAGTAGTGTTCTGGTTTAATTCCATACAATGGGGCACAGTCTCATTAGCAAGGGGCTTAACTAGCTGAGTGAATACAGTGGAGAAGGATTGGAGATTAGATTAGAAGAAGTGTGTCAAGCCAAGCTGTCAGGCCTTTGTCAAGTGTACGTGGTCAGATAGACCAGTAGTGCAGGAGTATACTGTGGTGGCATTGACTCACTAAGGCTTGGTGGTTCATACCTCTGTAGCCTATTGTAGTGTGTATCTTACAAGTCTTGATAGCTGGGAAATGCTTAATTTAGCGGTTGTGTTTCAGGATTGGAAATTTGCTCAGATTTGAATATACTTATTGAAAAATTCTTGATTGTCTGCATAATCACTCTTACAAACTGTTGAAAGTAAACGATCCAGTTGTCATATTCGTTTTTTGTCTCCTGTTGTCTCACGCTGGACGTGGAGCTGATTGCACCAGAGCTAGCTTGACTGACAAAGGTGCTGTGATGAAAAATTGGTGTTTTTTCCGTTTCGGTCTGCAACATCACAAGGGCTGTCTTATCTGCAATTTTTGCATTTGTATTCATAGTAATAATATAAATGTGATAACAGCAAGGATAAAGTGCTTTAATTGGATTTTGTTTAAACTGTACGTACTAGAGTTGGGTGATATCTACCATATTGGCACATGACGATGTCCACAGTGAACATAACGATGTACAATGATATCTGATTCCTTCAAACTGATCAAATCATTTGTGCTTTTATATCTCGATGTTGGCTCAGTGGTAGATTACTGTCAGCCACTGGTTATGAACAATTGCTCCTCTACCTTAGTACAAACCCAGAAATATGAAGTGATATAGCTTTATGTAGGAGTCGACAATCCCTTATGCACAAAAGTCTGACAAAACAAGCAAGTTAAAGAAGTCGGGCAGTTCTTAGTTCACAAATCATTTGAGTAGTAGTTTTGGATTTTTGACATTAGGTTTTACAATATATTTCATGCACTTGCTGCAGTGTGTAGTCATATTACAATGCGCTGTCATTGTATTAACTATCTTTTTCAAGAAACAAAATAGTGCCAAGTGAAGTTGGTTTCATGGCGCTTCCAGCTTGCCAGAACTATCTATTCTACTATCAGAACCAACCAGCATCCACTACACTACTGGCAAGTATTTCATACAACATGCACGTCCAAAATCCCAAACTATCCCTTTAAACAGCTTGGCTCCAAAAGAAAAAGACATTTCTCTTTTTGGTACTGGCATAAAAAAGTTCTGAGGCCCCAGAGTATTAATGGCATTGTAAATTCCTTTGCAGTGATCCAGTATTGGCAGTGCAGGGGCAGTCTCAAAGTGAAAACAGAAAAATACATGACAGTTCAAATGGCACCAACAGAGACTGATGCATAGATTAAAACTGAGCAGCAGTGAAATACAGAGCATCTCAGAAGGATTATAATCCCCTCACAGACACTTGGTTTTTGGCGGCACTTGAGGGACACTGACACAAGCTGAGAGAAAAAAGAAAAAGCTCAGCAACAAAACCCTAGGCTGGCACATTAGGCATAAAACTGCCACACTCATCTGGATTCCCAATGAATGGAAAGAGCAGGGCAGCCAGGTCACTGCCTATAGGAGCCTTTGTTTTCCATTACAGTCCACCGTGTGTGTATATCTGTGTGTACAGTAGCAGTGCTGCTGGTTTGTTTTTAGGCCCGTGGCCTGAGGTTCATCTCTGTGTGGCTAATCAGCAGAAAATGACAGGCGGTGACCTGGGAAGAACCTTCCACATACAGAATCCATGCATGGTTGTTGCAGTGCTGCAGTTCAGCCAGTTTAGAAACGCCTCTGAGCTGTGTGTGAGTGTGTTTTTGGGTCGTGAATAGCAACATTGTTTAGAGTACGAACACAAACCAGGGATGCAGAGAATAAACATGGCAGGAGAGAGGCTCTCACCTTCTAACGTAGAACACCAGTGCAGATATGTACCGGAATATGGATTTGGCTATAGTGTTTGTTACTAAGTTGTTTTTTTATTGCTGCTCAGTGCATTGTGAATATTTCAGTTTGGAAATATGTTGCTGGACGTTATATCATGATGGAGTATATTTTCTGGTAATTCTGCGACTAAAAATGTCGATTCAATTCAAATAATAAAAAAAAAAGATATCATATGCATGAACAATTACATTTATAACAACTCATGGGAAGCGATTAAAATATGTTCAGCTGAGCTCTTCCAGACATTTAAATGAAGACCAACCCTTTTTTAATGAAAAGAATATAAAAGGGTACCTTAAAATGACCACATATATATATTTTATTGATGATATCAGATCGCTGATCATTAAATTCACATACCAATACAGATCAGTGTATTGCTACACACCTAATGTACATCACATATAATGCTGTTAAAACACTCGGTTAAGGTTAGGCACCAAAAATACTTTGTTGCGGTTTGGTAAAAAGAACTGGCAGAAGTTCAAACATGTGTGTGTGTGTGTGAGTGTGTACTCCTTCATTAGAGGGTAGCAGGACTGATTGTGATATTGGGATTTAGATGTTCACAACAGTAAGTGAAGGCACTCCCTTTTAAATACCTAAATATAGGAAGAATAAAAAATTATTGACGTCAGAACTGCTTTAAATAAATGAGAATATTTTGGTTAATTTATCTTGTGCAGTCAGCCTTAACATAGCAACAGGTCTTAGACACATAATGAAGCAACTGAATAGATTAAAAGGGATGTATTTTCTTTTTGAGTAACCTTTAGGTGTGTTTCAATATATCCCATTGTTCTACAGCGAGCACAGAAACAGCTTTTTGACGTTTAACAGTCGCTGCAATAATGAATTTCAGCTCAGTCGAGGGGGAAGGGAAATAAAATTGGTCTGTAGAGCGGCGTCGTGATGAATCTTTATTTATCAAGTTGATATTTGCACAGTAAGCTGCAGTATTGCTATGTGACATGCAGGTTATGCGGTGTTTGGGCAGAGCAGTAACTGGATACTCAGAGTGTTAGTGGTTTGTTTTCTGGTGCCTAAGGAAACAAAATGTAATCTGAAGCCAGGATGGGCTGGCTGGATTGCTGGCTGGATGTACCCTTCCCCCACCTCTCTTAAACACACACACACACACACACACACACACACGGCTACATACGGCAGCCATAAAGTCTCCTATAGGCTTGCAGGCTTCCCAGATAACCCTGGGAATACATTAGGCTCTGCTACTCGACAGCTGCTGTGGTTTCCTGCAGGACCATGTCAGACCTGAATGGTGTACTGTGCTACAATATTTCTATTCTCATTGTAAGGATGCGATGGAATTTGTATTTTAGATGTCCATAATGCTAAAAATACACGGTGTCTATTTAGAAAACTGACAGAAGAACACACATGGAAGTAATTGCAAAGCAACACATTGTGGTCTTCGCTTGAATGCACATCAAGTCTTATCTTACATATACTTGATGGAGATGTGTTTTTATCGATACTGATTTACTCTGACACATAGCTGTTCACATACTTGTCTATGCGTGTTACTGGAGGATTCCACTAGTGCTACCTTTACAATAGTACTGCCAGATTTGCATGATGTTAACAAAAACCATGGCAACACTCCAGGAGGCTACTTTATTGTTCAACATGAGATCAAAATATCTGAATACGAGCAGAAACTGCAACAGCAGTGCCATCATTGACAGACACAGAGCATTGATCTGTGCAAAGTGTAGTTAAAAGCAAGTATATCAGTGACTTTCATCATATCCTGATAAACAAATATCTTTATTATAGTGTGTTACAAAATCACATTGTCTAATTTGACCATAACAAGTACTGGGACTGGGTGATATGCCAATATATATCACCTAAACAATATGAAAAGGCTTGTTGTATAGATTTGTGTTACAGCAAGGTTCACTCTGCAGGTGCAGGTGGGGCAAAGCTGGAGCGCGCTTGTTTTGCTAACAAGTATGGAGCATACAAAACAGGCATTACCATATAGATAACCAGACATGCTATACCAGGATGTATATTGTTATGAAGATATGAAATGACCTATAACGGGATCGAGGGTTTTTTTCAATTCGCCCAGCCCCTACTCCTGACATCAGTTTTCACTTTGCAATGTTTTTTAGTTCGAGAAAGCAAACACATGGATTTCAGTCCGGTCAGATGCATTCTGACCAATCAGCAAATGTTTTGACATGACCATTTTTATAATCTAGGAGGAATTTTATTGTTTCAGAACAGTCACCATGTTTTTTCCCTTTAAAAATAAGTGGCAAGAGCAATGACAGCTGAAGGAAGGGTTCATAATGTCCGAGTTAATGGATAAGTCAGATGTCTTTGTACAGGCTGAAATGATTTTAGAGCACAGCGAGCAAAACACACAGCAGTGGATTGCTTTGCTGGTGCGGCGTCAAACCTGTAGGCTTAGATTCTGTATATGTTAATGTAATGCAAAATGAATTGAAGTTATTACTTTAGTATACGACTGATATGTGATAATCCTCACTGAGAGCTATTATAATTGCTATCTGTCCTGAACTGAACCCATCGTCTCTTCTGAAAAACATTCGGCAAGAGAGCAGACTGTGACTGTGTCCTGAATACAGAGTGAATCAACCTCAGCCTGTCTGACTGCTGCTATCTCCATCACACCATGAGACAGCCCTGTTTCTCTCAAATGCTCTGAGTGACGTCCGATTTGAGATGGAGGAGCTGATCAGACATGGTATGCTTTGAAACCCGCTGTTGAGACATTTAACACTCATTTAACTCTCACTTTCAGACTAAAATTTCTTACAAATTTTGTTGGGGTTGAAATAATTCAATTTAAGGTTAAAATCACCACTAAGTCCTACTAGAGTTCAACAATGTGTAGGTTTTCACACATGATCCACTGCAGAATCACGCAAGTCTAAATTGTCTCTTGGACCCGGAGCTCTCCTGGGTATTTTTCGAACACTGCTGTCAGGGAATACTGGCCCGGCCCTCTAACGAGACTGTTTTACCAAAGAATGTGAGGGAAGCTATTTTGGTGTAGCCAGTAATGAGGTGGTTGTGCTTGTTCAGTTTGGAACATCTCCCAAATGGATCGAGCAACTGTGGCTCATGCGTGTCCATCTAGCTTGGCTGTATCTTTTCTTTTGAGTAGAAGACAAGAGCTCACCTACTGCTGTTTATATTCTGCTTATTTTTGGGACTGGGACACACAGGCTGAGCAGGGCGTCCTCTTGCTGTCCACCCCCGGGGTGAACCTGTAATTGTAACTTGTTCCTACCTTGTTGGAGAAAGCCGGGGCCAATGGAATGTTGCCTTACCTGTCTGTAAGATGTGTCTGTCTGCAGACTTCACTGACACCAGTTGACCCCGTAGCGTAGCACACTTAATCTTGTCATCATCAAATTCATTACATTAACATGGTTGCACTGTGTCAGCGATGAATGACAATCGGCCAGCTTACAGTCCACTTGAATTTCAAACAGGGTCCCTGTGGTCCAAAAGAACGGTTTACACTCCAAGCAACAAAAAGAAGCCGAGCATAATCATTTGTTTTGAATATATTGATGAATAATAATATAAATTGCATATTGCAATGTGTGTCAGTGCTCTGCATGCGTCACAGCTTCAGCCCCTCTTCGCTGTCTTGTCTCGTTCTCTGTCCTTGCTGTTGTATTATGTTCTGTTCTCCATGTTCAATCCTGTTCCCAGTCCACCCTGACCTGTTCTTTCATTTCCTGTCTGCTTCTGGTGTCCATGTCCTGTCCCAGACTGCTTTCATCAGACTGGATGATGCATGTTACCAGGCATTGTAAAAGGGATAGTTCAGAATTTTGGACATTAAGTCGTATGAAATGTTGGCCAGTAATGTAGTGGATACAAAGCTATTACCTTACTTGCCGAGCTTATGCCACAAAACTACTTGTACATTAAAATATCACCCATTCCACCACAAAACCACCTTCACTTTGCACTATTTTGCTTCTAGAAAAGCTAGTAAATACAATGACAGCACGTTGTATTATTATGACGTGCTGTCATTGTATTTACTCCATATTTACTGACTTTTTCCAGAATTAAAATAGTGCCAAGTGAAGTTGGTTTCTTTTATGCATGAGGATCATTGCTTTGTGTTGGAATGGGTGACCTTTTAGTGCACATGGAGTTTTGTGGAGTCAAACCTTGTAGTTTCGTGACCCTGCCAACCTGCCAAAACGATCTATTCTATGACTAGAACGGGTCAGACCCCTGACACTGGAGCTTATAAAGCAAGCTTTGCATCCACTACACTACAGGGATGTATTTCACACAACCAAAATGCATTGGGCAAAACGTTTTCAGAAGCGTTTTGATAAGCAGCATTTTGACACTAATACATCTATACTTTGGACAAATGTGAATTTTTGGATTTGAATACGCAAGGAAACCTTCTTTGTTCCAGTAAATGAGCTGTCTTTGGCTTCTCTGGAGTGTGAGTTAGTCAACACATCTATGATAGACAAATCTTTGATTAATAAAAGACATTTTGCAGATTATGACATAATGAAATCATTGTTTGTTCCAGTTCGAGAAGCTGTTGCACTATTGGTTATTTCTTCATAATAACAGTGTGATGATTTTCTTTGCATTGCAAAACTTATTCATTGAATTCAGAGGATACATGGCTGTGCATCATATCTGCTTCATGTCCTTCAATAGTGATTTAGTGATATATATATATATATGTATGTTTCCTTTTTCAGCTTGGTCTCTTTTATTTGGTCTTTAAATTTGTCTTGACATTCAAAAGGGCTGAAATACACACTGGCATATTCAGCCTGGCATTGTACTGTTGGTGCATGACTCACTGGCTGGCCTTCTGATATTACAGAGAGAGAGAGAGAGAAGGATGGAGAGAGACGGAATGAGAGAGAGAGCGATGGGCAGATGAAGGGAGGAGAGAGAGAGAAATGTTTCAGAGAGCTGAAGTAAAAGAGAGAGTGAATGTTATTTGAAAAATGAAGAGAAGGAGAGGGGGAGAGAGAGAGAGAGCGGGAGCTGCGTACTCTCATTAGTCGTTTGGTTTTCCAGCCAGCCAGGCTCTCTGGCAGAGAGAGAACGAATGAGCAGAGGAGGAGGGAGAGAGAACGACAGAGAGAGAAAATGGGAATGTGAGAGAGACTGAGAGAGAGGGGTTTCTTTCTCCTCTGTCTGGCCTCTCTCCCATAGCAACAGTGGCTTAGCCACGTGAACGCCAGTTCCTTTGAGTTCACCCACTGCACAGAACTTAACTCCTTCAGTACCGGATTACTGCACAATATAGCAGCACAGAGCCAGAGAACAGAAGAGAACTCCAGACAGAATAAACACACAAAAGAAGTACGGTTTATCTGATTCCAGCAACTGAACTGGACTGAATGTATGTAGAGGAACTTCAATAGGAATACTTCACAAATGCTATTAGAACAGAAGAGAATTCAAGTGAGTACAGACAGTGTAGAAACAACATGTGTGATGTGATTACTCCTGTGTTCAGTGACCACAAAGCATTTCATGTCTTGACTACCAAACAGAATATCACCTAGAGGAGGATATTATAATAGTATAGGGTTGTATAGGAGGGAATAGAATATCATTCAGAGGGGATAAGAATACAGATAGAGCAGAATAAAATGTTGTCATGTAGAGCTTATACCTAGTGTGGAATAGAAAACTGTCTGACTTTAATAGGACTCTATTCTGTTCTTTATAACATTCTGCTCATGTCATGTATAGCTCAGCAGAATGCCGTCATTTAGAGCAGCATAGAATGCCATCATATAGAGCGGAATTGAATCCTGTCACTATAGAAGGCTGCAGATAGATTGAAATAGAATGCTGTCACTATAAAATCCTACCAATTACAGCAGAATATAGTGCTGTCCTAATAGAATGCCGTCATATTGAGTGGAATACAATGCTGTCTTATAGAATGCTGTCACATAAAGCTGCGTCGGTTCCATCGCATGGAGCGGAATAGAATGCCGTTACATGTAGTGGAATAGAATTCTGTTACATAGAGCAGAGTGGAATGGTATCATATAGAGTGGAATAGAATGCCGTCACAGAGTGGAATAGAATGCCGTCACAGAGTGGAATAGAATGC
>CAFUXE010001280.1:376200-395089 GCA_903364295.1 Serranus cabrilla
GGAATAGCATCCCGTCACAGAGCGGAATAGAATGCAGTCACACAGAGCGGAATAGAATGCAGTCACACAGAGCGGAATAGAATGCCATACTAACATGCTATTTAAAATGTGAGATTTATTTGTCTGAAGGGTTGTATGAAACAAGTAGTATGCTAGTTGTATACTTTTTCCTATGAAATATTCCAGTATGCAAACACTGGTCACTACAGCTGCATAAATATGCCACAATGCAATGCAACGGTGGTGATTATTCAGGGTTGTCACGGTTATTACTAATTACTATAATTACTTATGCTGAATAAAAGTACACATATTGAGTATGTAATACATAGTATATGATTTTGGAGTTGAATAGAATGCTGTCACATAGAGTGGAATATAACCAGCACATAGAATAGATATGGGAATAGAACTCTTATATAAAGTGGAGTACAGGACTGTACAAGACTGTTCTAACAGAACAGAATACTGTCATAGAATTCTGTCCTATAGACTGGAATAGAATGCTGTTATATAATGGAGTAGAAAACCATGCCAAAGAAAAGAATATCATTATTGAATAGTGTCCTATAGAGTGAAGTAGAATTGTGTCACATGAAGTGGAATAGCATGCTACAGAGCAGAATAGAAAATCCTCATAAAATGCTGTCATATAGAGTGGAGCAGAATACCACCATGCAGAGCAGAGTAGTGTGCAGATACATGGAGTGGAACTGATACAGAAAAGTGAAAGATTGCACTGTTTGGTATAAAAATGAAACAGTGGAATGATTGTTGACTGGAGCCAGTGTGGGACAAAATTGGTTTCTGTGGGTTTCCTGACTCCGCAGCTCAACTTCATTCTGTCAAAGAAATGCAAACAGGGAAATCAAATGTTTTGGCCGAGGCAAAGTTAAACTAAAGTCAGTTCAGAATTATAGTCAATTCATAGTCAGAATAATTATCATATCATTATAGGCTATAATCTAAAATGAAAGGCTTAAAGTTTGGGCTACGGTAGCCGCTTACTTTCTGTTTTTTAAATGAATTATTATTGATTAATAATTACTTTTAGATATGTAGGGAATAACTGCAATTTACATGATTTAATAAATGTGCTTTATGTGTGTTCGTGCATTGCTTTGTGTGTGTTACTGAATTGTAAAATAGCAAATATATAATACATTTAAATATAATGTTTACTTTGTTTTGTAGGCTTTATCCTGATTTTAGTCTCCATAAACCGGAGTAGTTTTTCAATTATTACTAAAACTTGAACCATATATTCTGTGACAGGTCAAATGCATCATATTTAGCATAATGTTCATGGTGAATATGAGGATTAAGAAGGCTGCTGCACCCACACACTGCTCACACTACAGAATACTGCAGCGCTTACTGGCCTTGAAAGCTCACACTGCTCCAGCCCTGGTGTGAGTACACTTGGTATTTGACGTGTCTCAGCTGGAATGTGAACCGCAATTAAACAAGTTAACTCTTGTTACCTGAGAGAGGAAAGATTCCCTCACAGAGAGCTCATCCTCTCATTGTCAGCACTCTCTCTCTCTCTGTCTATCTGTTTCTCTCTTTTTGTCTCTAAGAGCAATGAGCTGCAACTAATAAGTATTTTTGCGACCGTTTAAAGTGATAATTGTTTTTAGATTAATTTAATAATTGTAAAAAGAACAGCAATTTAGACAATTTGAGAAAAATGTTTATCACTTCAGCTTGTAAGTGTTGTCCCAGATATTAAATTAAAACAACCATTAAAACAGAAAAGGCACAATTAATAATGGCTGAGAAGCTTGATATAGAACTTTATCTTACGATTATTTGTATTGATGATTAACCTTTTATTTCCTGGATTAATCGTTTGATCGATAAATTAATGAAAATTGTCCTAGAATGTCAAAGGTGATGTCTTTAAATGGCTTATTGTGTGAGTCCAAATCCCAAGATTTTTTTCTGTTTCTTAATGATTCATTGATTATCAAAATCATATTTTTAGTTGATGAACTCATTGACTCTAATTTACTACTTTAATGATTATAAAAAATGCAGCAGATTTTTTGTAGATTGACTCCTCTATTAATATTCTCAACATATATATTATTCCCTCATAATATAAAACACTGAGTGTATTGACATGTGCACTTGTGTCCTGGTTGTGAACAAGTTTTTGAATTTCTTTTCTATAAGATCATAACTAAACCTTCTTTGTTGGTACAAAACATATTAGGTAAGATGTTAAGAAATGAAGACACACCTGCGGTGGAATAATCTGAAACCTGGATGCTGTTATCTTTACGGGGATACTTTGTGTACATGTAAACACAGTCAATTTCAAAGTCCTCATCTCTTCCTCTGTCATCACCTAGACGGGTGTCTCACTCGGAGGCCCAAAAGGTGTGTTTTATCACCACATCCAAAAGTATTGTTAATAACCTGCGTTTACACATCTGTTTTCAAATGTTATGCACATGAATGCAGCTATCTGTCTGTCCATACTAGGAGACATGTAAATATTGACACTGTGAAAAACAGGTACACTGCAGGTGAACAGGTGAATGCATTAAGGACTGTGTTGTTGTATCCAGGGTAGACTGTGATTGCAGTATTCTGACCAATATTGTGATTTATTTGTAAAAGGTATATGTCCTACAAACTAAACTCCAGGTCTGTATCTGTGCCGGCAAGTTATGTCTGTCAATAAAAACTGCAGTTAGTTTCTCTCAAGTGAAATTCCTTCAGTTTTTTTTCTTCCAGGGAGCCGAGTTTACCACAGAGTTTCTCTTCTTCAAAATAAATGCACCAGGTGATTAAAACTGGTAGAAACACTGAATAAAGCAGTTCACCTAACATCCATACATTCAGAATTTGTTTGCCAGGAGCAGAATTGGCCGCAGACTTCTCCTTCACTCCAAAACAAATGAACCAGACCATTTAAGCTGGTAAAATCACAGAATAAAGCAGCTTCATGCTAAAAATCTGTGTTTCTCCGATGCTGTTCAACACACCGGTGGATGGGCTGGAGCCGAGCTGCTGCTAACGTTTGCTCATCTTGTTTCTCTGAAAACTTAAGATCCAGAGTCCAGACGTCCAATTGATAAAACCCTTTCATCCAGTGAAAGTATAAAGTTAAAACCAAGTTAAAATCTACAAGTTAACTGGGCTGAAATACTGTTGGAAACATTAAGGATAATATAAATACACACCTCATTGTTTTCAGACAATGTGGAAATGCATATTATACTTTAATGATCACCGATTGACTTCCATTATAACCTTAGATCAGAAAATCCGATGTTTCAGTATGTTGTCAAGGACTTCATGGCTCTAATAAGTGATATAGAATTAGCACTGCGGTTGTCCCATGTATCATCTTCAGGCCGTCTGTCAGCAGTGGCAACCACAGGGCTGTGCAGCTTGTCAGACAAGCAGACTTTGTGTTCAGCAGGCCACACAGCCAGTCAGCCCTCAGCCGTCACCTCAGCATCCTGCAGCAAAGTGCTTCTCCTCAGCTTTCCGTCTGTGTCCTCCTTTATCATTCCGGCTCGGAAGAAAAGCCACATGTGGGCTGCAAATGTCTGTGCACACACGTGCACTCATAGACTGATTTGTCACTTTTCTAGTGTAACGAGAGAGAGAGTAAATAGGAGACTTGAATAAAGCTCCAGCATGACACACCTTGAAACAGAAGTGTGCTGCGAGTGATTCAGAGCGCTGGACAGTCACACACGCTCACATACACCTTTATGTAGTGAGGCGTGGCTGTAGTAGTGGAGTCCTGCAGTGTAATGAGGCTTGTGAATGGAGAGAGAAGCACCGTGGCTTAATTTACATGCTTTGATTTTGGATAAAGTGCGCCATACGTAGATTTGGCTTGTGCTGAATGTTGTTATTTCAAGCCTAAATAAAGCCTAATTATCATTAATATCCAAGGAGGGATACCAAAATAACCAGCATGTTAACTGTACCACACCACTATAAAGCAGACAGGCTTACTTTTGAGTTCCTATTCTTGGAATCCGAGTTGTACTGCAGCCAGAAACGGCATATTTTCTGCGCTGCAGGAAATGTTACTTTTTAACTTCTTGAAATGTCCTAACCTCAGCAGAAGTGTAGCCAGAGCTCAACATGTCCTTTTGCATAAATATTAAGCTGACAGAGACTTGCACCAATGCAGTCCATGTGTTCAATTAAGACTGAACTTTGCACAAACAAGCTTTTTATGAGTTATATGCTGCATGGAAATGTTGCTGATTGAACTTAGAGCTAGTTATAACAGAACAGCACAATGCACTCTGCTGTGTCATGTGTGCAGGTGTTATCTGTATGGTTGTGTGTTTGTGTGTGTGTGTCCTGAGGAGGATGGTGGATGTAGTGGTGTATGAAGTCCAAAGTTTCTGTTGACATTACAGCAATACATAGTTGCAGTTGCTCCCACAGTTGCCTTTGAAAAGACGCATGACATGGACAATGTCTTTTCTCCTGCTGTTTTCTTTTCTTTCCTTATATTATAAGGTGTTTGTGTTTCGTTAAACCTTTGGAGGGGTTTTAGGTTTAGGTTTGAAATCTTGTTGCAAAGATGCGAGTTGACACAAAACCCCACAATGTGAATATGTGATATTCAGTCATCCATACATAGTTCCTGTAAAAGGCGATGCAGCTCACTGAGCTGTGTGCACCTCCAGATATTATTAATCGAGACATGACAGTTTTTACACTGGGGCATTGATGAGTAACATCAGTAAGAACAAAGGTACAAAAGGTCAAACAAGCAAAGCAAAATGAAAATGTGCCTGGTGTGAATGTGCCATAAGAACTTAAATTACTCAGTGGAAAATGTATTTTTTCCCTTTTTAATTTGTGGTTGTCCTTTCTTATTTTACCCACTCAAGCTGCTCCTGCCAGTTCTGTTTCTGTCTTAATCTTGTTTTCATGCAGGAAAATATAAATATAGCTTGAGAAAACCCTTAGCCACTACATTATGGAAACACAGAAGCTTTCAGCACAAAGGTCACGAAATATAAATGAGTGTGCTGTCCACCTGAGTGTGATATGTTGTCTCTGCAATGCTGCTCATGCCGGTCTGTGAGACTTTTGTGCAGCCTTGACAAAGGGCCAGCGAGACCAGAGATGTAACACGAGATTGTTCCTTGAGAATCTAGGGCAAGGTTCCTTCTCCACACGTGTGTCGGCCTGTGTGTGTGTGTGTGCATTCAGCTCTCCTGGCTGCTTCCAAGTGTGCAAGCCTATATTACGCATGTGTACATTTACTGGCTCTGCGGTGGGATCTGTCTGCCAAACGTTTAGGTTTCAGAGCATGCTATTGTGCAAAAGTATGGGCGTGTGTGCGTTTTGGAGCAGGCGTGTATATGCATGATGACTTTTCGTCAGTATGTGTGTGCATAATCAGACTTTGTGAATGCTTGTTCTCTCTACATGTGTGTTTGTGTCCCAGTGTAGCAGATGAAGCAGGGAGGGGTGTTCTACTGCTGGATCCATTGATTGGTTCCATGCAGACTGAAACTTGACCTTCACAGCAGATGTCTGTAAGGCTGCCAAAGCCATGCACGCACGCACAGACACACACAAAGTACACAACTTATTGTGTTGCTTTTGCTTACAGTATGTCTTTCAGTCTGCGTGTGTGTTTCCTTGTGTGACCAGGACAGGCTGCCCTAATCTCCAATGTGATCTGTGAGGATTATTTGACATTTCAAAGTTGACGAGCTTCCATCCAACAGTAAACACAATTCACAAAAGACTCGTAATCAGCTAGACGAGGAAGATGAAGCATGCGGGGAAGTGTCCTCTCCTCTTCAGTGACAGCTGGGAGGGCCTGAGGGCCCTCTGAAAATCTCCCTGCCCTTTTGTCTGATAACACCAACTGCAACAGATCCAAACATAAAGCAAGCATGGAGATACTTTTCCAGCTTTCCAACACTGCTGGGTGTTGCAGAGTCGGAGCCAGTGCAGCACAGTGTGTCACCTTTCTGTAGTATTTCACAGCTCTCGGACAGCTTTGACATGATGGAGAGAGAGAAAGTTTCAAAGTGTCTGCATACTTGTGCTTTTACAAATGAGAAGCACCATTAGGAGTGTAGATTCTTTAGATATGTTATACGTGGTGTAGCTTTTTCATAATTGGATAGAAATGAACCTTATATATTCATTGTTTTTTTTTTTATCACTCTGTAGCTTCCCAGTAGTATTCCCTTTGTATTCAAATCAAAACATTCACATTTGGGTCAAATTATGCATTGCTACATATATATCCTTATCCACTGATGGCGGTCAGTAGGCTACTAGTTTGGAGAAGCAGAGTTCTGCACCTGAGACCAAAAAATCACTAGAATAAGACAAAAAAACTGTGATGTGACGTTAAATTACCATTTTTGTCGGTGGAGTTTGGCAGCTTTCAAGAGAGCTTTATGTACTGCTGTGGACAAGGAGTGAAGAAAAACATAGTTTTCATTTCAAACATGGTCTAGAACAAGGAAAACTGGAAAAACTAATTACACTTAGTGTTACTGATATGACTGTTATTTGCTGCTAGTTTCCCGTTCTCCATTCATGACTCTACAATCTTTTTCTTCTATTGCTTCAACAGGCGCTCTCATTACTACTTCTAATATTTGGATTATTACTGCCATTGATGGTTTTTCTTGCTTCAATTCAGGGATCTTTTAGAAAGATTGAGTCGAGGAGGCAAAGCCCTCCAACCTCCTCCTCCAAACAAATGTAGTTATATATTAAATATTTCTGTGTGCACAATAGGTTAACTGTAAACAAGCTACTTATGACTTCCTTCCTTCCAACTATTCATCATTTGTACCTTGACTCTTGCAAGTTCCACTACTACTGCCGCCTTTCTTGTGTGTCTGTAACCTTAACTGTGGCCATGCACTCCTCCCACTACAGTGTAAGCACCTGTCGAGCCTCTCTTGCTGTACTAAAAGTCTGATAGTAGTAAATAGTTTTCCTGTATGGTTTGTTGATATGAGTTAATTGGCGAAGAGGTAAAGATAAAGTCCAGAGGGTTTGAATGGCCATCGAGGCCATTCCAACGAAGAAGAAACTGTCACACTTTCGAATAGTAACAGTCAAGGAGTCCTCCACACTGATACCAGTCATAATTAAGCTTCTAGTGAACACTGATTGCATGCTGTTTGGCACTCTGTTTGAGCTTTCCAACAACATAAAACCTAATCACCTACTTTCTTATCAGCGATTACTGTTAGGGCTGGGCCATTATTCAATTTTGTCATTTATTAACTTACAGTAGAGTGGAATTCCGATGATAGGTTATCTTATCATTTTGCAAAATACTCAAGCAAATTGACTCTTTGCTAAGCCCCGCCCCTTTCGTTGCTTGCAGCTGCTACTCTGTCAGGCTGTCAGAAATACTTCCTGAAGGAATATGGTCTCATTTTTGGAAAAATGAAATGGCACCTGGTGATGGAGACGGAAGAAATTACACTTTACAGGAACAATGTTGCTCTTTAAAGCAATGAGTGCTGATTTTCAGATGAGCGGCGCACAGTCTCCCTCCATGTCACAGCTCCCAGAGCTACCCCCATTCATCCCAGCAAAAATCTGCTGTTTTGCCTGAGGTGCCATGACAACCTTGAAATCTACAAAACAAGCCTAAAAAATAAAGCAAATCCGAAACAATTGCACAAGTCTGTAAAGTTGTCGTAGCTTGGTCGGAACTGGCAGGTGCTAGACTGTGATTAGCCAGTGTGCGTTTAAGGGGCGGGACTTAGCAGAAGATCAACGGTGCACAAAATCTACTGTGGTGAGATGTTTTGTTTATCACACAAATTCTATGATTTTAAGTGTCGCTGCAGACATTTCATTGCATTTCAGATTAACATTTCATTATTACTTTAATCACTGGATTAAAGATTGATTTGTAGTAGTGTGATTCTAGCCCCTTCCAGAACAAGCACTTTGGCGAAAACTCCGTATGAAAAAGGCTACTGTGTGACAACCATAACCCTAATTCTAGCTGTTTAAAGTATTAGACACTCAGTGCCAGTTGTCATTGTTTCCTGATGATTGACCTCAGTGTCACTAACCTGCTGAAGACGGTGAGCAACATGAATCAGTGTTGACTTTTGTTATATGAATGAGGATCCTGTACAGATGGATTTAGTGGGTAGAGGGAGCAGACACACACACACACACACACACACACACACACAAAGAGGAGGGATTTACCAGTGAAGACAGTGCAGTCTGGTATCTCCACATGATTCTGGGCTCAGCACACTGCCTGGCTGCTGCTGGGGAGAACCCCACACTATTGCGTGTGTGTTTCTGTGCATGTGTGTACTTTGATTTCATTGAATGCAGATGCATCTTCGACCATGTCCAACAGCTGCATATACGCGGAGAGGTTTTTCAAACTTTACTGCTGCTGTCCTTGTTGGCAGTGAGTCAGGTTCCAGTTGTTAAGCAGATGGAGAGACTCTGTCAGGAGCGTCAGGGAGAGACAGACCACTGACAGCTTGAAATGACAACAGTTGGAGCTAATTCACCTTTTCTGTGAGTTGACCACAAAATGAACCCCCTGTTGTCTGTTAAATATGCTCCACATGCCCGAATGTTTTAGCTCAGCTAAAAATCTTATTTTAAGAAACATAACTTTGTATGATTTTAGTCATTGAAAAGGCAGATAATAAACTATGTTCCTATGCTACTATATACACAAGACTACTACTGTGCATATAAGCCTGCTGAACTTATATTAATAGCAGTTAGGTTACACTTTACCAAGCATTAGCCTAGTTAGCTAACCATTAAAGCACAAACATGATTTTCAGACCTTAGCCTCCCGGACAAAGAACATTGTAGAACAATGATATTGAAAACCAGAGAACAAATGACAAACAGACTTCTTTCAAAGCTGGCTCAACAGTGTCTTCAATAAAAACAGGAAGAGGGGAACAGAAACTCCAGAAAGCAGAATCCTAGAAAATTTGTTGAAGTGAAATGTTGTTTCAGTAGTATTTAACATAAACAACCGTAAAAGACACACAACAAGCTAGTTGGAGTGTTGAATTTTAATAGTTTATGAAAATGTTTATGTCCTTTAAAAAAGTACATAATTTATTATAAGCTGTAAAATAAAAAGGCATTATTGTCAGATTCCCAATGGTTGCTTGAAACAGCCTGACTGGAATGGGATTTTTGAGACTGATACAGATTTTAGAGGGAAAAATCACCCCAAAGAGTAGACCTTTTCTATGTGGGTTCTCAACCATTATTACTATGCAAAGGTACTCAGAAGGCAGTTTTTTAGGCAAATGAAATTTTTAAAGAATGTTTAACATTATTGTCCATTATTATACATTTATAGCAACTAATAACTAGTAAGATGTGAAAGTATATGCTGGCTCCACACCTGTTTTTCCCGCTGTTTCTTTCTGCTGTTTTGTGTTGCAGTGTTATCTCACTGAAGGAGACTCTGTTGTTTAGTATTTTTTCCTCATTCAAAATCACTTTCTTCCCTCTCAACATGTCCACATACTGAAATGCATTGAATTGTTGCCATGTGATCGGCTGATTTGATATTTGCGTTAATAAGCAGTTGAACAGGTGTACATAATACAATGGCTGGTGAGTTTAACTGTATTTAACTGAACAAAAGACTTTTTCAATTCTCCCTACTTGCAGCCATGATTGTGCTGTTTCCATAGAGATGCAGGACTTGTATCTTGCAGTAAAAATGAGAGCACAGTGAGTAAAATGTGACGGGAGCAAAAAAACAAAAAAAAAACCAGCTTGGGGTTCAGAGAGTTAGAATGAACGCGAGTTGAGGACGGATGTATATCGTGATCTTAACTGATCGGCTTACGTCGTTGACAGTGTGTTTGTAAGCAGCCAGGTGAAGGTAATGACAGTGGTTGGACATCCATAATTCAGGATTGTAAAGAAGCTTTTTTCTCTGTGACTAATACGAGCTGAATAGACTGAACAGCTGAAGTGGAGACCGGTCGAAAGGATCATTGAAGGCTTGTCGGATATTTGCTCCAGCGTTGTCAGACACGACTAAGCGCGAGTTTGTCAATGTTATCAGTGGAAGAGATACATAAATAGTGACAGAATTATCTTGATAAATGACTAAAAGGCATGTATTTAGTAATAAGCCACAGTCTTCATGTTAAAATGACTGACTGGTTGTTGCTTATATAATGCCTATTCTGTTGTGTGTGTGTGTCTCTGTGTGTGTGTACATGAGAACGTGCACATGTAAGTGAAAAATCTGCATGCGAGGACGTGCGTGTGTGCGCTCCATTTTGCAGGAGGCAGCCTGTGTGTGTGCACATGCTCTTTTCGAGCCAGGAAACATGCAATTTGAAACGGTGGGATGGTGGAATTTCTAGCCCACATGCTGTAGCAGGAGACGAAGACACGTGAGCCGGTTGACCTCAAACCATCTCTGAGAGAGAGAGAGCGGGAGGAGGGGGTGAGGGAGGGGGAGAACAGCACAGTGGTGAAATACAGACACAGCCAGGAGAAATGAGTGTGCATTAAACGGAGGAAGAGAGGGGAAAGGGGGGAGAGAGAAGGAGAGCCTGTGAACAAATAATAAAAGACATGTTTTAAAGAAAAGGGAGGTGGGGAGAGAAATGAAAGGAGGCAACAGACGGGGGAGAGGAAAATCAAGAGCAGACAGAGCGCAGAGAGATGAGGAGGGAAAAAAGCCTATTGGTGACATAACGCGTCCTGTAAATGGATTTTCTCCAACACAACCAGCAATGATGGTTCAGTTTCTTCCAGCAAGGCATGAACAGTGGGGCCAGGGCTGGTGGACACTGATACTAACTATAGTCCTGTCAGAGAGAGAGAGAGAGAGAGAGATGGAGGTTTGCTGTGTCTGGATTCAATTAACATGCTCAACAATCCTGCTGTGTTTGTCTCTTGGCTTTCACACATGAACATGTGAGGGTGTGCATGCTAGTGACTTAATCTGCACACAGTTTGACTGTTATTTCATGTAGTGGTGCTGTACTTACTCTATTTACTCAGTTACACTATAACTTTGCACTTTACACTTCAGGATAACATGGGATACATTTCATTTCCTGCTCAATTCTGGCAGCATTCATAATCAGTAACAAGTCTTTTGGTCAATATTGAGTTCTTAGTTATTTAGCATTTATACCAATTCCATTGACTGGAAACACTGTGCATTTATTGTATTTTATTATAATTAAAAAAAACGAATTTAAACACAAACAAATAAGATCTACTATGTTGCTGAGCATTACCAGAACCTACCAAAAAAATCCCTAAATATATATTTGACTTAAAGGGTATAAAAGTACTCGTTATGCAGCCACTCAGATTGTTATATATATTCCAAATATATTATTGGATTTATTATTATTATTGATGCATTGATGCAGTGCTATAAATTTGTCATTATAGGGCTTGTTTTAGCTACTTAGTATACTGTGATGAGGTTTAATTGAAAAAGAAAGTCTAATCACTTTAAATGCATCATCAATATTTGCCTCAAAATGTTGTGGAGTAGAAATATAAAGTAAAGTATGTGTATTTGAGTAAATCTACTTAGTTACATTACACCACTGCTTACGTCTAATGATTATTTTAACTGTTATTTTAAGTGTTGAGAAACTGGAGAAATGGTTATAAACTAATCAATAAACCAGCTAATTGTTTTAACACTAATGTTCACCTTGTGCATGTTGAGCTGTTTCCACTTCCTCCAATCTTCACATTCATTCATACACGCAGGAATCCTTATCACTGCCTGACATTTATACTGACAGATATATGACTAGCACTATAAAATCTTGGCACACAGGAATCACTTTAACTCTGGCTGCCGGGCTGAGCAGCAGACTGCTCACCTCCGTCTGGACGGCTGCTTTTATTTACCACCGTAAAGCAGCATTTCGGGCAGAGCGGAGTGCGGTCTAATGCTGTAAATGTTTTGTTAGCCAGTTTGAGTCATAGAGACCGTAAAGACGAGTGTGTGTGGAAAAACAGAAAACTTTACATGACAGATACACTCACGTTGTGCTGATGGCTGCCTGCACACACTAAGGGGAATTTTCTATAATCCTCCTGATGCCAATGCACACTTCACAGTCTCACAATATTCACAACTCTATTATACTTGATTTCTAAAACATCCTCCAAGTGACCGAGCTGGGACAGTGGCAGTTGATTACACAACGTGTGTTGGGTTTATTCAATCAAAAATCTGGATTTTCAAATATGATTTTCAGTGCACACTGTCATTAACCACTTTTTCTTTCTTCACTGCATGATTAGCTCCTTCAAGTTTCATAACAGTTTGCTCTTCACTTTTTATTTTCTCTGCTTTATTTGCAGTGAACTGTGGTGCACAGTTTCTTTTTTTGTCAGATTCACAAAGGCTTTCTTAAACCACTAAATTGTTTTTTTAAAATAATGATAATCTTGCCACTTGAAGCGCATACCAGTTGGTCATAATTAGCTCAGGTAAACACACAATCCTTCTCAAAGTGCATGAGGCAACAGGGTCGTGTGCATGCACAGACATTAGAAAGTAAAATTTAGAGAATGAATTCAAGAATGCCCAAACAAAAGTCTGTGCAGCGCTGGAACCCCATGTACTGAGGCTGAGTTTTTACTTCAGCATTCCAGGTTGAATCCCAACACACAGCTTTGGTCTCCACTTTCTCTCTTTCTCTCTTATGCTTCTACTCAACCAGGATACAGAACGTACTTTAACTTTATACCCATACAACTGATTAGTTAAAAAGAAGTTGGCCCATTTTACCAATAATGTGACGCAAAGAAAGTAAATGCCAAAAAATAGAAATGTCTCCAGTGTTGAGTGCTGAGTGAGGTTTGAGACTGAGAAGTTACAATAGTTCACTGCAAACACAGAGGCAGGCTTTTTCCCTGACATGGCAGAATATGTGTCCTGCTGCTCTGCTGGATCAATGTCAAACACCCACACACGCCGGCACGCACACGCGCACACACACACGCACACTGACTTTGTTGATGTTTGCGTCAAATAGTTTTGGGTTGAGTCACAGCTCCTCTCTGTTTCTCCTGCTCTCACTACGAGATTTTTTTGTAACCAGCTGTGCAGCTGTCTGTTTAAAGCTGTAGGCAAAGTCCGCTGAAAAACACAACACACTGTACCTCATAGTGAAGGGAAAGATAAAAATACAGTTCCCTTTTCTTGTTTTTGGACAATAGAGCTTGTGCGTTGACGTTTGTTGCAGCGTGCATGTTACGCTCCATGGTTTTGGCTGCACAGACCCACCAGTAAACAGGCCTTGTAATAGCAAGACCATTCTTATATTTTTGGGCGCCAGAATAGCTCTGTGAGGTTTGAGTCTTATGTGCCGTGTAATTAAGCTGGAACTAAATTTAAACCGAACTGTGATTAGATTTAACAAGCCAACAAACACAGACAGCACCGCAGCTCGTACAGGCCACATACATGCTGTATTCTTAGACATGTTATCATGTGTGTGTTTGTTGGTTACTGCAGCAAATAGGAGAAAACATGGAGGCCACGCTTAAAGTTTGTTTTTTTGATTTGGACAGGAACATATACACAGTGTCCGTAATGCTGCACAGCTATGAAATGCTATTTTTCATGTCATTAACCCTGACATGAACCCAGAAGTCTGGAGCTGTCCGTCAGCCCCTCTGCTCCCTCACTATTATAATTGAGGGTTTGAGGGAAATATCTGTAAGGGAAAGTTAGACGAGGGGCATGAAATGGAGAGGAAGGAGTACAGATGATGAAAAGAGAGAGGGAAAGAGTGTTTGACTGCCAGCCATAGCAGAGTAGTGCAAGTCAGACACATCCAGCTAGAGATCAGCCAGGCTGCTGTGTGTCCTGTCTGCAGACAGACACTCACACACTGCTCCATGATGTTTTGGTCCAAATGTTCCTATAATGACATCCGTCAAGCTCCTGTTATCTTTGACAGCGTGCTTCTGATGATCTTAGAAACCATCACTCTGAGTGCTTTTCTAGTTATTCCTGAAATTGGTGCTAGCATTTCTGGGAAAGTTACAATTGATACCAACAGACCAACAAACTGCTGATCTTTATGAATCAAGACTTGATAGTATAACAATGGTATTTTTGATGTTCTTGTTGTTGAAGGAAACTGAATCCAATGGTGGCCATTTGGAGAACTGACATGTTTACAAATGAATAACGCTGTACATGCATTTAAGGGTTTCTGACAATTCCTATAGTTTGTTACTTTCTATGATTGTATCGATTGTTTAACGAAAGGGAATTTGATACTGGTGATACTGCCTCTGCCAGTTGTTTCTTTCATTAACTTTCTTTGGATCGGAGGCGTTTGTCTTCTTTTGGCATGTGTGTCTCGCAGACCATTTGGCTCCTTTCCCCCCTCAGATTTTCACCAGACACTTTTGATAACTCCATTGTACAAAAAACAACAACACATGGGGTTTGGATTTGATCAAGCATTGATAAGCAGGAATGGTTTCTGTATTCCTGCCTGACTGTAAGAAATCAGCAGCATTTTACTTCAACTTAAAACATACATTTGATACTGATCTTGCACTTATCATGTTTACACAGCTCATATTGACTTTGTTCTTGGTTGTTGTCTGTATTTCTCTCTCTGTTACTGACAGACTCCTCAGTGTTGTGTTTACATCCCCAGTGTTTACAGTCATGGAATCCACAGTGGAGGGAAAGCACTGATTTCAGACTACAGACACAGTAGAACTGTTTAATCTGTCCCCTGTGAAAGTGACTTGGTGTGCATG
Organism: Serranus cabrilla; assembly: GCA_903364295.1. NCBI lineage: Eukaryota > Metazoa > Chordata > Actinopteri > Perciformes > Serranidae > Serranus > Serranus cabrilla. The sequence goes on from CAFUXE010001280.1 coordinate 390,985, forward strand.
TGTGGTGCTAATACCTGGTTAAACCACTAGTATCAGAATCTATATCCGTTATATCGTTATAGAAAAGGATTTGGTTTCCTGTTGAGGTCAGCAGAGGTCAACAAAGTCTGGATCAGAGCCAAAAGCTGTTTCAGGGCATGTTTTGCTCTTTTTACATCTCACTGTGTTCTTGTATTTCATTGGAATATATGAGTCCTGCATTTCTATGGTATCAGCACAATCATGGCTCGATGTGGGAACCACTCAAAAAATGTATTTTGTGCAGATAACACCATTATAATGACAAATCTTAAAAAAAAGACAGAGCGCAAGATGAATTTTCCTGATATATATTTTTTAAAATGGGATCAAATGGAATTAAGTTATATGTGTGTGTAGCACTTTTCCAAGTGGCTACAAGTGTGAATATATAGTGAATAAAGAAGTTGAGTCACTATGTGCTATCCATTTTTTTCAACCTGTACTTAAAACCTCTCCTGTCCTCTCCTCTCTGCTCTGTGTAAACAGCCTGTTGTAATGATTTTCAGTTAATCGCAATGTGAACGTTCATCTAAGCAGAAACCATTATGGCTTCCCAGTTGAGTGAGAAGTGCTGAGATTAATGTTTTTAACAGGATCTGCATATTCCAAACAGGTTGTTTTTGGTAATTGAATAAAGGCGATGTAGAATAAAGTGATGACAAAAATATCACAATTAGGCTTTGTTCTAGTTACTTTTTCTAATGGAAACGTCCATAACCGACGATCTGTTCAAGGACCATTGGAAAGTCTGATTTCTTTGGCATTTGTTTCTTAGAGAAAACATATTCTTCAAACCCAGCAGCGGGTTCCTGGGGTTAGGAATAGAGGCTGAAAGTAAGAATGAAACAGTGAGTGGATGCTGTATGAATTGATTGTAAGCTCAGTCAGTCCAGTCCCTCCATGCTCTGATGCCCACTGAGTCCAGAGAGAGGGAAACTGTTTTCATAACTGCTCTTTGTTTGTGGATGGCGGTTTTCCTTTACCGTCGCAACACACAAACACACACACACACAGATGCCAGAGATGGAGAGGACCACTGAGTGTGGCCGGTTAGATAACTATGGATAAATGGGCAGTTACAAAAGATTGTGGTTAACCGTCTTTGTGTTCAAGCACAATTGCTCTGCCGACATGCCTGTATGTGTACTAAGTAGAGACGGTTCCATCAGCAACACAAATCATCAGAGCTGTCAGGTAATGTTGCCTTAATGTGACTTTGTCAATTGTTTTGTAAAATGACCTCAAGTGCAGTTTAGATTTGAGTCCTGCAGTTTTGTTGTTTGTTGCAGCTAAAACACAGTGTCACACTGCGTTTTATTGATTACTTCTACTTCATAACACAATTGGCTATTCTTTTCCAAAGCATGTTGGTTTCTGTTTCTAACCCAGAGGTCTGCCTTGATGGACTGTATGGAAAGTGCTAATCATTCCAATACAATGACTCTTTGGTTTGTATTCCAACAGCTCTTTATAATGAGGGGGAAAGCGGGTATTAGAGGCAGCCTGTATGTATTCAAAGGAGTGTAAGCTATTATCATTCATATCACTCAAGTATTTGTTACTGGAATCAGTTCAGTAACAACACGTGGAGGATTTGAAAAAGGGAAACTTGAGAGCAGAGAACAAGTTGCTGTCCGCACAGATCTGTGGAATTCCTAACTAAAACTACAGCACACATGAAACGAAGCATCCATCTGGTATTAATCCAGGTGAACCTGGTTAAAACATAACACCATGTATGGTAGTAACTACTGTTATTAATAGGGCCAATAAACTGATGATGGTGACAGCGGTGTGTATGGTGGATTGGCTGCCATTAAGAAAAAAACTCACATTTTGGATTGATAGTTTACAAAAACATTAACAATACAGGCATGGTACTTAAGTGTCAGACCAGTTTAATATTAGGCCAAGGACTGGACCAGTATATGGAAATTTACCATCACATGTTGCACTGTTCTCCCGAAACACAATGAGAGTGTGGCAACTTCAGTCCCCGTGTTGGTGGCAATGCATTCTAATCTGGTTTGCCAACTGCAAATCAACAAATAAAACAGTAAAATTTAAGTAAAATCTGTGTTAGAAACACTGTTTACAAGTTCCGTTTTAGTCCTGTGGCGCTGTCGGCACAGGTTGCTGGTGTACTTTTTTAACTTTCCACATCAGTCCTTAGTGTCAAATACTGGTGCAGCTGGTTTGTATAAAATCAATCTGGTTTAGGCTTGTAAAGCGGACCGGATAAACCTGATATCGACCCAACCCATCATGAACATGGTTTTTATAATTGCACACTGGTAAACAACCAGTTCCAACCCAGCATTCTAACTGGGAATCCCCTGTTGGTATAAGCAGTGTGTCACCCAATCACTACTGAGTCTGTTTACTGACATTTACTGGACCAGTATAGTTGTCAGGTCTGCTCCGTATAAAGAACGGTAACGGAATAATTGGTGGATTAGTTGCACCAATCTGTGATATTGTGTTCTGCTTTTGCCAGATGTGAAAATTGTATCAGTTGTATCAATGAATTGCAGCTGTGCTGTGCTGCAGCTCGTCCAGATGCGGCTCTTAACATTGTTTTTAAGTTCATACAGTTTGGGCGTATGAGCCGTAAATGAATTGGCTTTATTCAGTGTATTACTTTACATGGTTTAGAGGACCCCTGTGTGTACCATTAACAGTCCAAACAGAGGTGTCACTGGGTTCATTACCGGCTAGACTGTTCTCTCCCCAGGGGGTCTGAACCAGCTGAGTGCCACCATTATCAGACAAGCACGCACACATTTCATATGGCACTAACTTATTTATTAAACAGCAAAGGAGTAAGAGAGCTTTCAAAATGTCCCCACTATGTTTAACTTCTGAGCAGCCAAAAGATGATTTCTCCTGTTCTCTCTGAGAGTCTGGTGACCTGCCAAAGTAACTAGTCAAGCTGAGTAACTCACCAGCCACTAATGCCTATAATTTGGCTGATAGTTCGGGATAATTAAAGCCGCGGGTGGGCTGCTACACTCTTCTCTTTCTGTTTATTCAGAGGTTGGAGATTGCCCATATTATTTTGCCTTTTCATTAAACACAGGAGCAGCCGGTTGGTCACCAACACCAGATTTTGGATATATCCCCATGATATGTGCTGACTGAACTGTAGAATGTCAGCCATCAAATATGTTTTTGTGTCGACTAGGACTGGGTGATATGACCATTAAGGCCACTGAAACGGGTCATTAGGAAGAAGATTTAGTATCAAGTTTGGTGTCAACTCATAAGAACAGTTAAATGATGTTTGTGCTATAAGCACAGTCTTTAGTTTATTTAGCACCATTGCCCTTGGTGCAATGGTGTGGCTTAATTATCAGTGATTTGTGTATGAAATAATGTTCAAAAAACCTGATCTTATCTTACAACACCATCAATTGGATTTGTTTTCCCACAGACATCCAAGACTCTAAATATACCATGGCACTTTATATGTGGAATACAATGGGCTGCTTGTTAGCGCACAGACAAATAGGGTAAATGCAAATGTTGGGACTGGATAGAGGGAGCTTAAGTAGTCTGTTGGAAAAGTGCATATTTAACCCTTCTTTCTGTGTTGGAATAACACATCAGCCATATGTATGTGGTGTTCCCGTGTGTCTGTTTGTGTAAGTAGATATATGACCTTGTCTCCCATAGAACAATGTAAATTATTGATTAGAAAAAGACTGTGGGAGAGAATTAGAGCAGAGGGGAGTACTGATGTGGTGTCTGCTCGCTGTGAGCTCAGTGTGTTTGGGGCTTTCAGCTCTGAATACTTGACCAGATGTTGTTCTGTATGCAGATCCAAGCCATGAATGGGCTTCACATTACACACCCTCATTGTTCTACATGCCTGGCTGTCTAGAATTCACACACAATGTTTCTGATGAAATGGTGGCAGATTAGACCTCATAAACAGTTCACAGCCCCAGGTGTCTTGATGCTGTTTATGACAAATCATCCATGTTTGTACTCTGAGAGTAACATTACAAAAGATATACATGGTATCCGGATGCCTTAACCTAGTGCAGCTACTCTGATTTTAGATGGTTCATAAAACATTGTA
>CAFUXE010001280.1:398769-424367 GCA_903364295.1 Serranus cabrilla
TCTCCCTCTCTCTCTCTCTCTCTCTCACACACACACACACACACACATACACATACACACACACAGTTGAGTATTGGTGAAGTCACATGAATCAGTAGTAGGGCCCAGCCCTGCTCTGTGTCCCATGTTGCCCTGACACACACCACAGACTATTCACATGATGGTAATCTGACTAGCCTGAGTCTGTGTGTGTGTGTATATATGTGTGTGTGTGTCGTCAGAGTCTTAATATTGATTCTGAACAGGTGATCTGATGTAAAAAGGAGCTGCACAGACTGCTTCCAGCCCAGATTACACCATAATAGAGTTAACAAATCTGTTAATTCAGCTAGTTGGCACATGTGAGTCAGTCAGCCTGTAATTATCATTGTATAATTGTATTGACATTAAATAGGTACAGCTAACTAAATTGGCACACTACACTTGTATTTAACTTGTCAACATCAATTAAGTCAGCTATGATTGACATTTGAAACTTGTGCTTATTACCTGTGCGTGCTGGTTGAATGGCAACTGAGGTTGATCATGATTGCAGTGAGCTTAATGAATTTCAAAAGACCTTTTGAGGGGCTGCAAACAAATTCCCAAACCTGTTCTATCATCCACGGTTTAGCCATTAGCTGCACCACTCTTTTATCAACTGTAGAAATATGCTTTATTTTCATATTTTCAGGAAAAAACCCAAACCGAAGCTTAAATTTGGGATATTTTATCAAAATTATTTTATTTTACAAAAATATTAATAAAAATGTAATTATAATAAATACAAATATTTGAAATATACTGTGTAAATACATTCAATTATGTTTAATGTTTTAGTTATATAAATCATCTGAGAAGTTTTCTCAATTTCTAGCTGTGATTGTGCAGGACTTTTACATTGCCGTAAAAATCAAGGCCACAGTGAGTGTATGAAGTTGTATAAAGAGCAAGAATATGGATTAAAAAAGTGAATAAATAAGTTGACTTTCCGCGTGTCTTAATACCACCAGTGTATCACTGTGTTTCTACAGAGTGGCTGTCGCTGATACTCAGCTATAATTGAACTACTTCTTATTTACTAGTGAACCACTCTGGTGTCACTGTCCCACTGTGTAGTGTTTCACAACTATCAGCCAGCTGATAACAGCTGAAGTTTGGCCTCTAGACATGTCATTATGTAACATAGAAAACAATAGTCACACACATGAGGCGTGAACACAGCTGTGGTTTTTAGGTATGCTATTAATAGAGGAATTAGTTTACAGTAAACACATACTTAGGTATTCAGTATGCTTGTTTTCTTCTTCCTCTTTAATATCCCATGCATCAGCTGTGTCATGTCCAGACATGTCCAGGGAAGCTATAGTCGGGAGTGGTAATAAAAAGGGTTGGTATGTAAATCATTTAAAATGTAAAAAATCAATTAAGTTTAAGTGTTTGGTGACTGCAATGGCTTATCAGCATGAAATAAATCTACAGAGTCAGAAAAAAACATCACTTTCTGAGTAATAAATATGGAAATGGCCTGTATTGATGCACAGACTCCACATATCCATATTATTTACATGATTAATATTGCATTCAGTTAAACTGGACTATTGAACGAATGAAAACAGTCAAGTTTGCTAGGTGCAAGCGGGAATCTGCTAGCCTTAAAGTGAAGTAAATGTGGATGTGCCTTATACCTGCATTCTTTCTAATGGCCAGCAGGGGGCGACTTCACTGGCTGCAAAAAGAAGTCAGTTTCTTTGCAGGTCAGTAGGAAAATGAGCCTACTTCTCACTTGATTTATTACCTCCGTAAACATTATCCTACGGAGTTTGTGGTGTCAATTGCTAGTTTCAAGTCTTCTTTAATACAGCATGAAAACACATGTTAAAAAACATGTGTAGCTTATGAATATGAATAAGTAACTTACATCGGAAGCAGTTTAAGCTTTTTATTCAGGTTAACAGTTTATGGTTCTACTCAAGTCAGGCTCTATTGTAAGTAGCTCTTTGTAGTCCAGTGTCGGTGTGAACAACTGTGAGCAGCAGTGAGTAATTACTGTCTGACTGCAGCTTGTGCTTGTTCATACAGGACAAGCGTAGGAGACTGACTGATATGCATAATGTAAAGGGTTATTATAGCGCGGCTCAGGCACTGTAATAGATTCATTCAGCTGATGCTGGTGTCTGAATCACCACCTAACCAAACAAGAGATCGAAATAACATGGGAGGATTTCTAGCTCTGGTTTCTTATTTGAGTTTGCAATATGAGCTGTACAATCAGCTAGCATTGTTGAGCTAACAGACCATGACTGGCCCATTGCCAAAACTGTCACATCTAAACTTGTTCTTAAGAGTTTCACATGTAAAACGACACATGCATGACTGTATTCTACAGCAATTGTTTGGATCACAAAGTGTAGTTATTTGCATATTGAACTGAGCGTCCTGTACCAAACGGCTTGAGACTAAAACATGTAAATGCTAAACACTCCTAATACTAACTTTATTCTACATATGAAGTTGTTTCATTTGAGATCCATAAATGAAAATCAGCTTGGTGTTTCAGCATTTTAATCAGCATCATTTATCAAATGACATACCTTGTACTTCTGCTTCTTCCTCTGTAATTGGAGCGCAGTGTTGAATTCAGGCGCATTGTTACAGGGAAGAACTGTCCACAACTTTGGTGCAGATTTTGGCGCAGATGCAGCAGGGCACCAAATTCCTCCTGTCTTGATGCACCGGTGCATCTCACTTTGACTGTGGTTGACCTGAGAAAATCCTGCAGTCTATGAGGGGGAAGAAAAATAATCTGTAGATTAATTAAATCAGACAGAGTGCATTGAGCCAGTCTACCAGTGTTGTTTGTCCACCGTTTGTTGATGCTAGTTATACACTATGCTACAAGCACCAACAGCGTGATGAGGCGCCCATTCTCTGCCAAGCACTGCACGTTTGGTGTTTATTTCTTTTCACCAAGAGTTGAAAAATGTTGGGTAGGGCTGTGACAGTAAGCGCACCACCACAATATTGAGTCATGTTACGTTTACTGCTGGGTCGAGCTCTTTACCGTCATCACTGCGTGAAGGACTACCGCATTCCCAAACAATCCAACTGCTAGACAACACAACAGAGGTGTCTTACTTTTCAAGTCAAAAAGTTGTGTACTATCACAGCCCTAACTCTAGGTAAACACTGCCGATTGTTACTGTCACCCAGCTGTCCAGTCACAGTGGAGGAGGGGCAGGACAAATACCTCAAAGACCAACCATCACATGCAGTGCTGCACTACAACAACAACACTGCAGGACAAATGAATACTGCTGGGTTCATCCTCTCTCCCCACGTACTTCAGCCTTCCTTTTCATGCAGTGCAAGTGCGAGAAAATACTTTACCTTTTGCCGACATTTTTGCACCATTTGGTTCTCCATTTTTCTTGGCACTTCTGCCACAGCCAGACCCGACATTTTACATGATAATAAGACATTTTTTTAGAGCTTTATCAGTCTGTGTAAGAAAATGGACGTGTGGCGTGTGAAAACTCTCAATTGCGTGATTCTTCCAGTCAATGCGTGAATGCTGGCAGCCCTGAAACATATTTTCTGTACCAAGTCATATGAGCATGTAGCATGTAGAACTGAGAATTATGTAACTGCTCAAATTTTCTTTGCACTACTGTGCACATGCACAAAGTATTCCGAGCCCCGAACAGTGTGACATGTTGGCGAGGCTGCGTACAACATTTAATGAAAGACTTTGCTACTGTTGTGTTTAAAAACATCCAGCAGCACCAGCTCTGGGAAACCAGCTCTGTGGGTGTTATGCACAAAGTCCTCTGTCTGTTTCCTCCTGTGCAGAATGGATTGAATGCTAACACACACATGTGCGTGCACAGTCCGCGGGCAGGCATGCAGGCTGGAGAAGACAGGAGGGATTTTCCCATACTGCCTCTGCAGCGGCTGCCCTAGATTCCACCGAATGATTGTCTCGATGCAACTCAGCTATTATTAGAGCTGTATTATCAGGAGAGATGGAGTGAGAGAGGAGGGAGGAAAGAAAACGCAGAGAGGAAGAAAAAGTGGCAGGGAGAAAAGAAAAGCATGCCTTGTTTTTGTTCCACACTTGCATTCTGCTGAATATTCAACACTTTGTCTCTTTTGGTTTCCATCAGAACTTTGCTCCTGTGTTCTCTACAGAATTCCAGATTTCAGATCAGGGCTGATATAGGCTCTTTGTTGGATTCTGATTTTCATTGCAATGTGAACTTTTTCTATTCAAACTGGCACCTTGTATAATTTCATAAAATCTTCAAATAATGCACGTCACAAGTTCCCAGAGTGACGTTTTGTCCAAAGCCCAAGGACATTTGAGTGATGTGGAAGAGTGGGAAATTTCATTTTTTTGCTTTGTAAAATACTTTAATCGATTATCAGTAATGTTGATCAATTTTATGTCTGACTCATAACACTGCAGTTGTTGACACATTCAAACAAGGATCAGAAGGCTTCATCAAGTCACGTCATGCGGATCAGATTTGCATGTAAATCTTTTCTGAAATCTGATATCCATGCAGATTTTCTTAAGTCGTAACAATGACTTGAGGCCGACCATCACCAATGCTGCTGGAGTTTCCCATTGACAGCACACATGTGCATGCCAATGTTGTTTCTACAGAAGACCAAGCTGATTAACATGCTAATAAAGCCCAAATAAACAAATCTGATCTGGTCGCTTCCAAATGACGGACAGTCAGGCAGAGACTTGAGAAACAAATTGGATTTGGCTGCGGTCCAAGTCTTAAAGTCAGTAAGCAGACTCAGGGTCAAACGTAGGAATCAGTGGATTACAGGAGGAATAATACTCTGAGCTGCTCTCCACAACCTTTTAACTCTCTGTTGTTTGAAAATGTTTTTGCTAAGTATGAGTCTGGTGATATTCTATATCGATCTTACTGTCAACAAATCCCACGTGCAGAGAGAAGTACTGTGAGTATATCAGAGCATGACATATATATGACATATCTACTTCTTCCGTGCTATGGAGCTGGATTGTTCACAAACTATTGCCACACTGTTGCACTGGGTGACACAGTCCCACACCTCTGGTCATACCGGAGTCACCAGCTGTTTTATTTGCCTGCCAGCCGGAGGACATCGTTTCCCATTAGCATAATGATGCTATCGGGAACACCACTGTTGAGCCGTATTCCATGAAAATCCTGATGCTGCTGCTGTCCATAATCCAAATAGAATTGGAGACCGGCACTTGTAGTTCATCCATTGTGTTCGTCACAGACTGTACACTGGCAGAAAAAATGCTGTAAAGGCAGATGACAAGGAGAAGCCCTTAGCCCTCCTCTCTCCCCTTACCTTTGCATATGGTCTCAATGCTGCCTGGACACTCTGTGGTCAGCGGAGCTGTGAGACACTGAGCCGTCATGCCATTATTTATTTTCACTGAGCACTTGTGAAAAGCCCATGTGCTTACTGTTGTGATTTCTCTTTTTTTTGCATGCAAGTTTAAAACCGTTCCAATAGAAACCACTAAATAACAATATTTAAATGCAGACATTTGTTGCAGGGAGGAATCGTCATACTGTTGTGTTTGCATGCAAAGGTACAATCATGTGTGAAGTGCTTTAGAGGAGAAATATTGAGATATATATTGTGTATCACAATCTGTGATGGAAGTAGAAGTATTCAGATCCTTTACTTAAGTACAAGTACAAATATCACACTGTGAAAGTCAAAGTCCTGCATTTAAAACTTACTGAGGTAAAAATACAGATTACCAGCATCAGACCGAACCTAAACCACCAAAAGTAAAAGTACCTGTTATGCAGAATTAGATTCTTATATATATATTTAAAATATATTAGTGGATTATTATTATTATGTGCTTTAAATTGATCATGTTTTATGCTAAATCTCGACCTGTAAAGTAACTGAAGCTGGCAGCTAGTTTGATCTTTCTACCTGATTCATTCATTTTTAAAGCTTCACATCTGATACCTCAATATTTTGTGGTCTGTGATAGCTAAGTTAACACATTTGGATTGGGCAAAATTGCAGCACTGTGCATAACAAAATGTTGAAATGCATTAAAGATTAAAAAAAACAATTTCAGCCTGAAATCAGTGGTTCAGAAGGAAGTGTTTGAGTTAGTATTTTCCCTGTATTGCATCTATAACAACACAGTGCTATTTTTGGATGTGCCTTTTCCTTCCCTCTCTTCCTCTCACCTCTCCCTCCCTCCTCTCTCCTGGGCCCACACATCCTTCGTATGGAGGAGATGAAGGAGGAATAAAGGAGCGGGGAAGCTGGGTCACATCACTCTGCTCAAGGCTGTTTACTTTGCCGCTCTCTCTATCTTCCTCACTCACCATCTTTTTCTCAGTGTATCTGTTTTCCTCTCTCTTTCTTCCACACATCCGTTCTCTCAAATCTCCGTACTCGTCTCCACACTTTTTCGCCGTCTTGTGTCCTGCTTTGGTTCCCATGTGGGTTTGACAGAGAGCGGTGGAGAGAGACAGGGCGAGGGAGAGATGACCTTGTAGAAGAGGGGATGTCTCTTCATGCTGTCATTGGGTATTACTTCAGCTCATGTGCCCTCTTATTCTATCTCTCTCCTCCACTTTACTTCCACCCCAATGAACCTCCACAACAGAGCCACTCTTCTCCCCTCTCTGTCTGTGTTGGAGCTTTAACCCGGTTAGACCTCTTTAATGTCATCTTCTTTGCTCGTCCCGTGTAACTGCATTGAGGGGGTTTTATTAGTTTGGTGACTTAACCTTTATTTTGATTCTCTCCCTGACCTCCACTGCCCGTGGGTTCGCTTCCATCCAAAGTTTGACCTCTGGACTTGTTGGCGATCTTTTGAGTCTCCTACTGTCTTTCTTTATAGTGTAGCCACTTGTTTTTGTTCTCTGCAGGGAGAGAGACCACTGTTCAGGTGATAATGTGATAGTGGAAACTTTAGAAAATCACATTTGAATAAAACTTTTCCAAGAGAAGCAATTGCCACAGGTGCTTCAGAAGCCAACATTATTGCACAGTTATAACATGCGGTATGTGCATTTAATGAGCTGGAGTTTTTCTGTCTGTACTGATTTTTCACCACTCTGTAAATGTGCCCTGAGAGCTACTTTCTCAAACATAAACTTGATTTAATAATGGTTAACATTGTCAGCCAATTCTTTAAATGATAACTAAGAAGATAAAGAATAAATAAGACTAACATAAATAGCTAAATAAACAACATTACTCTTCAGTGTCTGTCAATTCTTAATCAAAGTTTTTATAATGGCACATATCGAGCAGGATATGCACCGATACCAGTATTGGCCGATAATATCTGTCCGATTTATGGGGACATTGAATGAACTTGAGGGAAATTAGAGGTTTGGTTATTCTAACAAACAACAGATTGATCCAGAACATCAGATATAAGAATTATGAACCAGAAAGGCTGTTGTTGTTGTTGTTGTTTGAGAAACATTTTAAGTGTGCTTGTAAGGTGCAAACAGGGCACACTGTAAACAGGTCAGTATATCTTCAGATGTGTCTTTAGGTGTAAAAGATCATGCAGGTATTTCATACAACCTAATGTCTAAAACCCCTTTAATCTTTCCCATTAAAGACCATGTGGACAGTGAATTATCAGTTTGTATGTACAGACTTTTCCAGTTGTATGTGTACTGTTTCAGTGAAAGCACTAAGTAGCTGACGTGTTTGCAGTTGGTATTGGAGCCCTGACAGCAGTCCAGGTATCAGTGGTGTGGTGATGCGCTGTGGGCAGATGAATTGTCAGTTTGTATTGAGTGCAGGTGAAGTAACAGGTGAAGAGTGAGAGCTGAAAGCAACTGAGCTGTCATTTTTAGGCAGAAGAGAACAGCTGACGTGAGTGTGGTGTTAGTTTGAAGGTGTGCAGGTAAATTGTGTGTGTGTGTGTGTGTGTGTGTGTGCGGAGCCAGTGGGGCAGCTGATGTCTTGGCCAGGATGTAGGAGCGGTTACACTTGAACATCCACAGCACGGCCCATTCACCTCCAATCTAATCACGCACGATTATCCTCGCGTCCAAGATTGCCATCCCTCCGTCTCTCCTTTTTCCCTGCCTCTCCATCTGTCTTTGTCCTCAGTCATCTGCACGTCTTCTCATTGCACAATCGCCCTGCCATTCTCCCTTGTAGCAATTTCATTTGTAATGAAACCACACACACACACACACGCACACGCACAGTCTCTGTGTTTTGTATTAGGAGGGAACATCAAACATGTCTTTGCCCACAGCAGCCCTACTTGAATTTCTTCTTGCATGATGAGATTTTCTCTCTCTCTCTGTCTGTCTGTCTGACTGTTCGACTCTTTCTAGCTTGTTGGTAATTGCGAGGGGAAGCCAGCCAGCATCCCAGCGTCTCAGAAGCCGCTTCATATATTTATGTACCTCTGGGGGACCATCTCTCTATCAAAGCCTGTGTCTCTCACCCTCTCTCGCTCTCCTCCACTGATTGATATTCTGTAGCAGTAGAAAGCAGCAGCAGCAGCAGCATCATTTGGTCCGTTGTCAGGGAAGAGGAGCCTTGGTTACGGCGTTGTCAACCTGGTTGCCGTCGTGGTAGACTAGTCACTCAGTTTCCAGGCAGCTCCTCTTTTTGTGTTCATCCATCCTCTTTTTTTCTCAACCCTAATCCTTTTTGTCCTTTAGTTGTATTTGACTTTTTTTTCCGCCTTCGTGCTTAATTTTCTGACAGCGGCTCCTCTTCATCATTTTCATCTTCCTCGCCTCTCTTTGTCTGTTTCCTCCCCCATGCCATTGAATCCATTTCTTTCATCGTCTTCTTCCTCTATTTTAATTCTTCTTTCTTTTATTCATTGCATAAGAATCAGATTTCTGCCTTCCTCTTTTCTCCTTTTTAAAAGAAGGAATGATCGTATGATGTCCTTCTAATTATCAGCAGTTTCATTGTTTCTTTTTTTCCCGTCCCTTGGTTTCCACCCTGTGTATCTTTAATAAAGTCTTACTTAGTGTTTCCTGTTATTCTTCTTTTTACCCTGTTTTCCCTTTTTAATAAGACGTCCCTCATCCATTCCATCTTTTTTTTAATTTATCTTTTGTTACATAATTAGCTTGCTGTGTTCACTCATCCGCCTTATTATCCAACCTCCTTTTCTCTTATTATTCGCGTCTTCTCAGGACCTGCAGGTCTGTTCTCTTACAGTTTCTCACGAGCATGCGGCAGACTTGTCTTTTTCAGACTCAGCTGCCGTCTGTGTGTCTTTTTTTTTTATCATTTACAGTCCCAGCCTTTTTCCCACATAAAAGCAGTCTGATGGCTCTGTGCTTGTTGTATTGTGTGGAGTACATCTCATCTGCCACTCGGCCACTGTTGCAGTGTTAAAGCACCCTGTCCATCAGGACCTGTAGAGTCATGTAAACCCACTGATACACGGGTGTTACATCTCCCTGCAGATACAGTTTACACAGGAGGATCATTGTTTAGTTGTTTATATACTTTCTTTTTATACTTTTAATATGGTCGACGGCATCATCCATCTACCCAACCAATAGGCTGTTGTTACCTATGAAGGGTTGTGTCAGCTGGAGTGACACTCTTTCATCATCCCATTCTTCCTCCCACGGTCCAAAGACATGCAGCTTAGCTTTAATTGGTGACTCTTAATTGCCCGTAGGAGTGAATGAGAGTGTGAATGGGAATGACTTCAGCCCCCCAGGACCCAAGTTCAGACAAGCAGTTAATGGTAATGAATGAATGAATGGATGAGTGTTCCCCTGTATATTTAAAGGTCTAAAACACAAGTTACAACATTTCCCATAATGCAATCAGTTTTCCCCTGACTGCTCGACATCCACATCATTCAAGCTCCAAGCCTTCAATGTACACAGTAAACACTGGCTCTCTTTTCTATAAATGTGCAGCCCCCTGGGGCTTTTGGTGGCCTGGCAGCCCAAGACAATGCTGGTTCAAGACCCTGTTTTATATCATCAGCTCATATTTCTAAACGGACATAAACCAGTACTCAGTGGTTTATGCTCCAGAATCATCCAGCAGATTTCTTGCAGCAATTCAGTCACATTTTTGTAAGTCATGTTTTTTTTATGGTGTTCTGTTAATTTTACTGAGACCAACAGTCATGTGATAACAACTTTGTAAAAATCAAGCTGAACTGCAGGCTGTTTACACAGAGCAGAGAGGAGAGGACAAGAGAGGCTGTAAAAATGCAAATGTCTTAATATGTAAAGTGTAGCGTAAAATTATTCCACTTGATAATTTATAGCATTATAACTGTGGTATACTGCACAGACAGGTCTGAGTTTTCCTTCTTCTTTTAGCCAGGATTGTGCTGTTTCCATAGAGCTGCAGGACTTGTATATAACCATGAAATATGAGGCCACAGTGAGTAAAATGTGACAGGAGCAAAAAAATGCCATGAAACTGCCTTGGACTCAGATGGTAGACTAAATATTTGAAAGACTGCCAGATGTGTTCTTGTATTCTATCAAAGATATTGACTGTGAAATTTTAGTACAGGATTCAATGGCGACATTCCAAACTTTCAGTTTTTAAGGCACTGAATATTAACAATAATCTTGCGGTGACGTTCGGTCTGATGTAACGTTTCCTCCAGCGGGAGCAACAATGTTTCTGTTGCTGAAAATAGTGGTGGGAAGGCTTGGGTTCAAATACCTCGATTAGTTGTAATTTTATGTGTGTGTGCTTCTTGTCCTATGTGTGTGAGGCGGAAGGGTTGTGGGGCTGTGGGCTGGGGGGGGAGTAAAGGGGATAAAGGAGTCTTTTTAGCCTGGCTAGTCTACATGTTTTCCGTGCAGTCAAGCTCAATAAATCAGATTAGAGCTTTTGGAGAGCAGGATAGAGCTCACTCTGTGTGTGTGTGTGTGTGTGTGTCAGTGTGTATGTAAGTGTGTGTGTGTTTGGACATGATTTACAGCAGGGCAAGACTGGGGCTGAGGGACAGACAGACAGAAAGGAGTGTAACACATTTTACACTCACAATGTTATCATGCAAATGGTAATAAAGAAAGCATGTAGCAGTCCTAGCTGTGGACATACTCAGCCTCCGCTCCTGTCTCTGTATTGGATATTCTGTATCAGTATGTGCTTTCTCCGTATTTCTCTGGCGCTCTATTTAAAAGGCAGATTTCTCTGCTCTATCTGCATTGGTTGTTTGCTCTCATGCCTCGTGCTCATTGGCTGCCGGCGGCCTCCAGTGCAGCCAGCCAGAAAGCTGCTCTGCAGCCGTTAGTGATGGGCAGATTATACACCGCTGCACGGCTAAACACACACTCGCACATCATGTGTACTGTACGTGAACGTGCAATAACAGTCATCGAGACGCCGAATAGACACACATCAATGTAAACACGCGTCACATCCATACTCAGCGTGCTCATTCCTCTCTTGTCTCTGGCCTTCTGTCGGCTTTTACGCTCAAGGCCTTTAAATGCACAACCCTGAAAGAGGAAACTGCTTTTCAAGTGAAAGGCTGCTCTGAATTTTACTTGATTCTAAAAATATGTAAATGTGATATATTTGTATATGTGTGATACATTTCACATTTTCTAAAAATCGCCCTGCCAAGTTAACAGAAGTCATCCATAAAAGTGTTATATATACTTCTGGGATATATTTTGTTGAATGGTACATTAAAAGAATGTTTTCAACAATGTTCAAACCCAGAAAACTATCATTTTAATTAAGGACATCTTCTCCCTTTTACGCATTAATCAGTGTGTGTGCTTGTCTGCCAGAAGTTGTCATATTTCATTTTCTTTTTTATAATTTTTTCTGCCACGTTTTTATGATACGCTTTTAAGATCTTGGTCTTTTTAACTGTATGTCTTAACTGGATAAAGGATTTGAGTCCTCAGATGTCTAAACCTTAAGTTATCAGAGAAACAAGCTGAGCAAATGTTAGCAGCAGCTCAGCTCCAGCCCCTCCACCAGCTTGCTGAACGGCATCAGATGAACACAGACTTTTAATGTGAATCTGCTTTATTCAGTGTGTTGACCGGTTTAAATCATCTGCTCTGTTTGTTTTGGGAGGAGCAGATCTCTGAGGATAATTCAGCTCCTGGTGAGAACCTCTGAATGTCTGGATCTTAAGTTGTCAAAGAAACAAGCTGAGCAACAGTTCAGCTCCAGCCCCTCATGCAGAACAGAATGGAAGAAATGTAGATTTTTAACATGAAACTACTTTATTCAGCCAGGTCCATTTGTTTTGGAGACAAGGATGGTTGAGCTCCTGGTAATAACCTCCTGAAAGGTATCAGAGACAGGTTTTATAATCCGGTCCATTATATTTGGAGAGGACGAGGCCTCTGCAGATAATTCGGCAGAGGAAACTGCCTTTTAAAGTGTTTTCACCAGCTCCTGGTAAAAACCTCCTGAATGACTGCATGTTAAGTTATCAGAGAAACAACCTGAGAAAAAAACGTTAGCAGCAGGAGAAAAAAGGCGAAACTGCTGTAATCAAAACTTGAACCTGTTTAAATCATCTGCAGAAGACACCTCTGAAGATAATTTGGCTCCTTTTAAATAACCTCTTCATGGATGAACACACAGCAACGACGATATTGCTCCGTCTTTGTTATTGTTTTGATTGAGAGACCTCTAGCGGCAGAAAATTCCACATTCCACATTTAACAGTAGCTATTAATGCTGACACTGTTGAATGAGAAGTGGTTTGCAATGGGAAACATTCAGGTAGCTGTAGTGCTGCTACAGACTCGGGCCCCTAAAGACGGGTCTCTCTGGGGCCCTCGTCCCTTGTCCCTTCACCTGCGTCTGTATTCAGCTTCATTCTTGTGTGTCTTCAGTTGTTGCCATGAGCAGGACACAGTGACACACAGCCTGTAGTGATAGTGAGAGCTGCTTGCTAACGCTAGCTAACATCAGATGCTGTACAGTGTTTCAAGTATGGCACCTGCTCTCCTTTGTTCTCTCCGTCTCTTATTTCTGCTCCTCACTGTGGCTGATAGAAGCCTACCGATTCAGAGCCGCGCGCGCGTGTGTGTGTGTGTCTGTGTGTGTCCACGGCCACTTCTCACTGCTGCCTCCCGTTACTATAGCAACAGAGTTTTCCCACTCCTATCATGTGTATGTTTTTCCCGGCTGAATACTCAGTGTACTCTGCTTGTTTGTGTGTGTAGACAGACTACAGTATCATCCTCGCTCTGGACGTGTCAAGGTTATTAATCTGCCGGCTGATAGTAATCAGTGCATGCAGATGGATCGCACACCGAGTCGACAGTGGGACAGAATCTATAGCCGCGTTCCTCGCTTCTCATTGCATCCCTAATCATGCGTGCGCGCTCAGTATACGGCCGTAATGTATATGCAGATGAATAAATGAGAATCGGCACAGATGCCAGAGCAGTCAGCAGAAACAAAGACATAGCAACACACACATTTAAAACACCTGCTGTGCATGTTTGTGGTGTTTCTATAATCACCTATCAGAGATCAGCTTCACATAACTCAGGCTGTGCATTGATAGCTTTAAAGGAGCAAGACTTGTCACACAGCTGCTCCTACTCCAGCACACACACACACACATGCACATAGACTGATTGACACGACAGGTTTAACAGGAATGTCTCACTCTCCCTGTCATCATCTCTCCACTTGTGCCTGACAGAGAGGCAGAGAGTGACATCAGCAGATTGTAGAGATAGACGAGGCTGGCTGCGGTGTTAGGGAGGTGGTTTATGCACTAATTTGTTCCTCTCCTGCAGCATTTTGTGGCGTCTTTATTTATGTAAAGGAATGCACAGGTGAAAATGCTAAGTGGCAATACAAGGTATGAAAATATAATAGATTACAGCCTAATGCGGTAAAACTCAGGTATTCTGTATTGCCTTAACATATGTATTATCCTGTATAAATGAGGCGCACCATGTCCATCCGCACCTAAAGCGATGTAAAGGTACAAGTTGAGATAGCGTGACTACAGTTACAACACAATAGACAGAAATACAATTCCCCCACGACAAAAGATAAGAAAGTAGTCGCTGCAAAGCTGAAGGGGTTGTCCCTCGTTCTGCAGAGAGTCCCACAAACAGAATGTAAATATAAATATTTTATTCAGGAGCAGCACAACTGCTCGTGCTGTGAAGTAAGGCCACATCATGGCAAATGATTAAGTTCATGCTTACTTGGTTGGCTTCACTCTTATGGCGGCTGGCATCCACCACTTCTGGCTAAGAAGATGATGTAGTTGTTGTTGTTTATTTGTTGCTTGTCAAGACGACAGTGAGTGGACAGCCCTGCAGGCTCCATACATACAGTCTATGCAGAGTCATGTTATTGTGACTTCTTCCCTGTATATAATTCCTTGCTCTTTATACTACGACTACTACTACTAAAGCTTTCCGACAGAAAGCACTATCAGCCATATGCTCCAATATAAATGGCTTGTTGAAAATCACCTTTTCTGATCCAGGCGGCCCACAGAAAACGGACTCGGTTGTCCTATTTCACAGTTGAATGTATGTGGACAAGCTCTGAAGCACTAAAAAATTGACTTTTTGATGGTATGTTCCCTGTGGGAAAGATGGACGGTGGGAGAAAAAGAGTAACATGAATTGAAGACTTTCTAACAAAGTGAAATTGGTACAGTTAACTATGAATTTGTTATTACAGATTAAATGTATTGACACCTTAATCACGAGCTCTCCCTCCTTTGGTGCCGTAGTGGAAAGGCAGCTATTGTGATTGTTTGACATTGCATGTGTTCCATAATGGGAGTGTGTGTGTGTGTGTGTGTTTGTTGTCTTCTCTTCAGCACTGGCCCACTTAGCTCAGCCCTATAGTTCTCTGTCCTTACTTGGCCTGTTGTTGGCCCCGGGCCAGCGGGCAGCAGTTAGTGTCAGATTGAGTTTTAATAGCCCGTGCTGACATACAGGCTGGCCATAATATGAAAATGTGCATATGCATGAGTGTCTGTATGTGTGTGCGTCCTGTTTTTGTGGCTAGACTCTTACAGTGACATACACGGACACTTAGAACCATAGACATGCATACCAAAAT
Source organism: Serranus cabrilla (assembly GCA_903364295.1). Classification (NCBI taxonomy): domain Eukaryota; kingdom Metazoa; phylum Chordata; class Actinopteri; order Perciformes; family Serranidae; genus Serranus; species Serranus cabrilla. The sequence goes on from CAFUXE010001280.1 coordinate 413,812, forward strand.
GTTTCATTGTATAGGTTGTTACATTTGATAAAACAGCCTAGTGAATTGTATAAACTGGGTATGGTTGAGACTGTTATGGATTCAATGAGCCCACTTTTATTAATGTGTGTTGTTAGCCCACATAGTAGGTGCTGTGACAGCTCTTCTTAACCCTACTGTATAAAATGACCTGCTTTGATCTTTAAGATAATCACAGCCTCATGAAACTTCACAACCACAAACTAGAAACCTAGGACATTCAAAGTACCTATGGCTTTCATTTGTATATTGATAATAAGTGGGTTTTCTGAGCAGTTGATTGAAAAGAAGTGCAACCCAGTAGTCTGAAAATGCAGTTCTTGTATGTTTTTGATATCAAATCTCAGCATGGATTCTCCCAAGGTATTCCTCAAGGATTTTGGAGAATTATTTGACTTTTTTTTTATCAGTTCTTGAGGGGTAAAATATGATAAAATGTAGCACCAAACATGCATAAGAAATTGCTGCAGTAACTTATGAGACATATACAGGGGATAAACAAATGAATGAACTAATATTTATCACATATCAATCTTCAGAAAATTAATCTTCAGATCCACACCTTTCAGATGATGAACATCACACAGCATGCTATTTCCCCCTCTAAAAAGGCTGGAGAAATGTTAAAAAAGACAGGTGAACATCAGATTTAAACCAAATATTAAAATACTAATTACAGTGCAAACAGCCTTTATCCTGTTCAGTGTTTTTCTTTCTTTTACTGAGAAGGACTCTGCCGCATAATCAGCAGCTTCATTTGCATGTCTCCCCTTCTCACTGCTGTTTCAAGCTTTTTCTGAACTCTGCTTGTCAGAGCTCAGAAAACAAGACCTTGTTTACTCCAAGAGTGCTGCAACAAGCTGGGTCTCATTGAAGCTCAGAACAAAATAACATTTGAATTATGTTTTTAAGGTTCAAATTATTGGAAACACATCTGTTTCTCTTCTCTCACTTTTATTTTTGGGACATGAAAATCTGTACAAATAATGGTAGTAACAAACAGTCCACATACTTTATTGTTGTATTGACATTGGTATTAAAACAATTAGTCCATTAATTAGTTGGTTGATTGAAAGATAATGAATCTGTTTGGGCCTTTTCTTGTTTTCTTCCAATGCGATTAAAACTGATTATCCTTGCTTTATTTTTTGCCGAATAATGAAAAACCCCAACCCAGAGATATCACCTCGGCCTGTGGGAGCTTGTGATGAGCATTTGTTATTGACAATGAATGGAATTAACAATTAATTAACAAATAAATGAAATCAATTGCTGTTTGTGTCCCTAAATGACATCACGCTGAAAGAATAAAGTGCTAATTAAAGTGAATAAATGACAAATGTTAATGACATTCCGCTGAAGTGAAACGGGAGCCGGAGCCGGTGACAGATAGAGGTTAACCTTTGTTGTCTGGAATGAATAAGAGATGAAAGGATGGATAGAGGATGGTAGAGCATGTGAGAGTGATAGATTAGATCAGATGAGGATGGAGGGAGCCGTGTCCTGGAATGACTGCTGTTGATCTAACTGAAATGGACAGAATCGGTAAGCAGCGGAGATGGAGGTGTAGAGCGAGATGGGTCCGGATGGGGCTAATAATAAACACATAGGTGGGAAATGAACAGTTAGACTGCAGGTAACACTAAACAAAGGAGGACACACTGATGTAGCCGCCTCTGCGCCTGCTGGCAGGGAGTGATCACTCAGTCGACTGCAGCAGTGCATTATGGGAGAGGGGGAGGGTGGGAGGCTGACTGAGGAGAGATGCACTCGTTGATCCCTCTTCCTCTTTCTGCCTATGGAGGGAGGAGTGGGGGAGGGTGAGTTATATAGAAGCAGCACTAAGGGAATGGGGAGGAAGGAGATGAGACAGAGGAGGGAGTGAGGATGGAATGAGGAGATGAAGAAAGGGGGATGGCCAGTGCACGCACATGCACACACACACTCATTCATGCACTCACAAAAGGACACCTGCAACAGTCACTGGCCAATCAGTCTACAGTAAATAGAAAAGGCTCCTGTGACTCTCTTTCAAATAGAGAGCAAACCAAATGACATTTTCTGTAGGCCGACCGAGAAGTCAGCATCGCTATGGTCATCGTCTACAGAGAAAAGGTTTTGGATCATTGTAGAAAATAAGCTCTGTGGCTTTCTGATGCTTACACGAGTCAACAAGATAATGAACACCACTTTTAAGATGCTTGAAATGTTAATGCAGAGAGAGAGTTCCCGTCCGTGTCCGGCGTGATGATATTTATTGTCCCTGACAACCACTGTAGTCTCAGTTAGCTATTGTATAAACCGCCTTTATACAGACAAGTGGGGGTATTTACAAAGGTATTTCATGTCGGACAACAAAACGCAAACATCTCTTCAGCTTGTGTTGACTATAGACCTTATTTCAGGCATCTAACCACAAACCCATTCAAAATCCTCATTGAGTTCTAGAGGATAGACTGCAGGGCGCTAAAATGCTAACTTACTTCCTGGTTTAAGAACTCATCCCAGGGCGCCCTATACCTCGACACGATTGTTGACTCTGTGTGATCAAACTGCCTTTAATGTTATCGACTAATATAAAACAGCTGCTGGTGCTTCTCTCATACTAATGTTAATAAACTCTACAACAGTAATTTTATTAGAACAGGCCTTCTAAGAATGATTGAGATTTAAAAACAGCAGTATGTTATTTCCTATGATTTAGATCTGCATATGACAGAGAGGAAGTGTGTGTGTGTGTGTGTGGCTTTCTGCTAGACGTCTGCATTGGGATTGGGATCCCGGGGGAGCGTTTTAACTTTGCTGCTGATGGGGGCAAGCGGTCAAGAAATAAATGGTGTGTCCCGGGATTTAGCTAACGATAACCAGAAGGATGGAGTCAACAAATGAAGTTGAAAAGAAGATTAAAGCCGGTCATGAACCGCTCGCCAGCAGCACAGCCCCCCGCTCCGAGCTGGTGTCTGTCTCAGCAAAACTCTGTTCAAAATAACGAGGAAAATAACAACGTGGATCAAAATACAGATCAGATGTACCGATAAAATTAGATTTGCAATCTTTTTTTGAATCTGTCCAAGCATCTCTTGTAATTCAGCAAATACCAAATCCATTATAGAGCATATTCTCTCACCACTGTCTCAGTGAAATGAAAGACACAGAAAGAAAAAGTCTAGCGAGACTGAGACATTCTCTTCCCAAACAGCACTCAACACACAACAGAGTGCTTTCTAAAAACTGTGGTGTCTTCCTCAATTTAGCAGCTTTTTATTCATCAACTTATCACAGAACTTCCATCTGAGTTAATTATCATTTTGTGGGGTTTTGCTTGGAAAGTCTGTCACAGTTTCTGTGCTGTAGTACCACTTTCCGCCTGAGCTGTTATAATGCAACAGAGGGGGCGCTGTTTTACACAAAAAAGACAGATTAAACACTGAAGAATAGGTTATATCTGGTTGCAATTATAAAGTTAACTGTGAAAGAAAGTATAGGGAACCTCAAATTACTGTATCCATATATTTTTTTTTCCTTTATTTTATTTTTTACTTTTTTAATTAATACAAAATCAAAGAAGGTTTATGTTCTGCCATCTATTATTGCACCACTTTTCCTGATGTTTTCAGTTTTTGCCGTGGTATCATTTCAGTATCATTATATTTAGATAGGGTATCTTATCGAAGTCATAATTTTGCTGTCTTGACCATAAACTCATACATGTGCATACTTCTGTAAATCATTCATTTTCTTATGGACAATTCTCATTCTCCTTCAAAACCACCTTCTTGTTTTTCTTTTTCTTCTTCCCTTGTCCCCTCCTCCTCCTCCTCCTTCCTCTTCAAGTCCTTTTTCTGCTTCATTTTCATCTTAGCCTCCTTCTTCTACCCGTCTTCCTTCTTCCCTTTCCACTCTACTTCTATTTTCCAACCTTCCCTGTAGAGAAATTCAAAGTATAAATGCAGTCTAATTACTATTTCCCAAATGGCAAGTCTAATACGAGTCTAAAAATGCAAAACCAAACTGCACTCATAATTGCTTGGGTTTGTGATGATGTTATTGAAAATGCTCTTTCTGTGTCCTGTTCAGGTATATGTGGAGTTTGACGACCAGGAGTGGGAGAAGAGAGAGTGGGTGAAGGTCTATGAGGATTTCCAGCTGTTTCTACTGGAGCACCAGCTGGTCTGGGCCAAGAGGAAGGAGGGAGCAGGAGGAGGAGGAGCAGGAGCAGGTGGAGGAGCAGGAGGCCTGCTGCAGGGAACCAAGGCCAAACACATACAGTGGCCTGCCCTGGTAAGACCTTTGTTTTTCTATTTATAGGCTGGACACAATAATAGCCTGCCAGCCATACTTTTCTTCATCTAAAAATAATCTCATTCTCACTTTGTGTCGGTGCATTTATTTGTCTTTGTGGTGACTGAGTGGCCGTCGGGCTGTGTTTGCCAGATGTTCTGGGTTAAACTGTGTCTGATGAGGTTTCAGAGGCCACCATCTTCATCCTCATTGTGAGGGACTTTGTTTGAGAACGTGCTTTCAAATTTTTAATGAATCCTGTTGTTTTGTGACTAGAACCTTAGCAGCTGAGATGCCATACATTTACACTCAAGTAGCCTGTTTATGCTAAAGAACCTTTATATTAACCTAACAACCATTATAGACACTTAGTTACCTGCACTTCCCCTGGATGTTCACTAGATGCTCAGCCATAGTTTGACCCCCAGTAAGGCTGGCTGGTCGATTATAAACCTCACAGCTGATAAACAGAACCACATTTCTTGTAGTGTTGGGGTTAAATCAGCAGCTGCTCCTGAGTGGAAGATTAAAATCCTGAAATATCCAATGAATGAGAGCAACTCCAGTCACCTTGGGTGGTCATTCACCTCTAAGCTGGTTTTAGCCAACCGCAAATTAACAGTAGAAGAAAAAGCTAAATGTTTTTGTTTTCTTTGAGACTCTGGCTCTGTCCAGAATCACTCCCTATTCACAAGATAGTACACTATACACCATGAATACACCTCTAGATAGAGCATGATCATGGATCTCTTCATTCTCCCAAACAGATAAAAACCAATCACAGCATAAAAATGCTAAAATGGGTCACCGCATATTCTTTGGCGGCCATTGGACCCACTCAAGTAAAGTCTTTGTGTGGGAAACACTGTAAACGCAAGAATGATTGAGTGCCATGGTGCTTTTGGCACAGGTTGCTGATGTAGGCTACTTTTTTATTAGCCAAAACACGTCATAATAACAAATGCTGCTTCTGCCAGTTTGCAATAAATCAAAGCGGTTTCGGCTCGTACACCAGACCAGCAAGAACAGCATCAGCCCAATTCGAGTGAGGTTCCTCATGGTAATTTGGTGTCTCAAGTAGAATAAATGATGCTGCAGAATGCAGTTAAATGACTAGTTTCCTGCAGTGAATCTATTCACCATTAGATTAGAGATATTGCTGCCAGTTTGGAAGCCAGCTAAAGTAGAATAAAGGTTATGCATTGATGTGATTCAGATGGAACTAGTTAGTACTGGAATGTGATCAGTCCTGAACACACAGACAACAACAGTTAATTGTTTTTTTTGTTTCCGTGTTGTAGGGAAGTAATCTGTGTTGATTCAGATAGTAAAGGCTGTGATTTCCAGTTAATGGTTAAACTTGGAGGTACTTGTTAACCTGAATGAGGGCTGATTACAGTGAAGTGACTGTCGGAGTAAAGCAGCAGCTGAAACCACAGTTCAAATGTATTTCTCTGATAGTGGTTATAGTAGGAAAGTCCCACTCTGTTGTGTCTGTGTGTGTGTGTGTCATTATCAGTGAACACATCATCATTCTGATGCTGAGTGTGCTCTGTGTCTCTCGTCAGCTCACACACACACACATCCACACAGGCTTTATTGTGGTGCCCGTGCGGTTCCTGTGGTGTTTTTGTTGTACTCTGCAAGTCACACTGCTCCTCACACACCCACCGTATCTCACACACTTCAGACGACAGAGGTGTGTGTACACACACCGAGGCAGCGTGGATGTGTGTTTGTCTGTGGCACTGAACTCATATTTGCAGTCTGCCGGAGCTCAATGTTTTCGTGTCTGTCACTGAATTTGGTTCGTAAATGTTTGACATTGATGGCATTTAGTTTTGGACTGTGTGCATGTTTTTCTGTGTGCGAGTGTGTGCATGGAAATGTGATTCACTGTTTTGATTATGTAATAGCAGAGTGCACAGCACCATCTGGCACACACATGGGAGATAAGAGTTCAAAGACTTCCACACACAGTTTTTTCCCTGGTTGTTTTTCTCTCTGTCTGACTCCTCCTCCTGTTTATTTATGTTTTTTTACTCATTCGTCATATTACTGGCCCTCTGCTGCTATTGTCATAGCAACAGCATCAAAATGTAGTACAGACACACACACATACCAGTGGGAAATGAGAAGCAGCAAATTACTCTGATTTTTGCAAAGAAAATGTTCAATTGTGCGTTCAGTTTGAACAAAAACAGTGGAATGATAAGATTAAAAGTAGAGCCTCACATGGGATTTTTGAAATTGTTGAGGGGTAAATGAATCGAAAACTGATATGGTGGCTGATAGTATTTTTTTTTAACTGGAATGAAAATAGACCTTTTTTATGTGGATTGAACACTGATTTTTCATAACGATGTATATATATATATTCCAACTTGCAAATTAAGCAGAACATTGAGAAATATATTATTTCCTTGCTGTCCTTTCTTGTGGTGGTGTGTCTTTAATCACCTTGCCCTTTATTGAAAGCAGCACTTCAAATTCAAAGAACATTTGTCTCTAAATGCACACTCTGGAAATACCAAAACTACCTGTTGCTTGGCAGCAGTTCTGCTTTTTGTGTCAATTGACATCTACGCCATATTTAGGAAATTCATCTATGGACACAAACAGGGCTGTAACACTTCTGAAACCAAGACTGTGACACAATGTCCAGGGATCTTATGATCTTATGAAGTCTATGAGAAAATGACTTGCTCGATTTATCACCTCAGTAAATTTTGAATGAATGACTTAGTCTCAAGTCTTTAATACAAAACAAAGTTAGTTTTGTAAATGAGGTTCCTGTTTAGAGTAAAATAGACTCAAAACATCAGTTCATAAACAATGGTTGATGTCTCGTTGGCCACAGTTTTAGCGACTGGATTTATCAAGGCAGCAAGTCAAACAGGATCAACAGGAGCAGATCAAAAAAACAATCAGGCTTCTTACCAAAATATATTACTGTATCCCTATAAAATGGTAAATCAGAAATGACTCTCTCCAATATAAACATGTTTCTGATAAAGACTTGGCTCTCTTTGTAGTTGAGGCTTAGTGCCAAAAGAAATTGTTCCACAGTTTGACTTTTACACACAGCTATCGTGGTGAGCATTACACTCCTGGGAATCGGGCTAAATCTGATTAAAGCCATGAAGAAACGAGGCCCCAGTGGACTCTTTTAATGTAAAGCAAATGCAGCAGCAGTTCAGTTTGAAAGAACATTAGCTCGTCTGAAAGCATTTCTTTATTATTGGTTGTTTACCTTCTCCTTAATTAAACTCTCTGTTAAATGTCAAGTCTGGCTTTGTTTCTAGCTTAAAAACTTGAGCAGAAACTCTCATTATTATTGACACATTCACCTAGAAACAGACACCTCCACTGTCAGACACAGATTAGTGCTCATGCAGACGGACCCAGCAGATTGCTCGTCTAGTTATTACATTGTTACATAACTAAACCCCTGTGACCTCCACACACGCAGCGACACACATGCAGTGAGTCTCTTTTTTTTTCTCAATTTTTCATGCTTGTCATTGTTCACCTCAGTCCGTTTTTACTCTTTCTATGTCTCTCTCACATACTCTTTTCATTCATGTCTCTTGTTCTTGTGCTTTCCTTCAGTTTTGGTCCTTTTGAGCTCTGAAGACTTATATATACATTGGTTATGTACCGGAAAATATGGATTTCCACCCTGCATTAACATCCGAAACCCAAAGCTGCAGTCAGCTCATATTTTGTATTTATACCAATAATCTTTCATTTGAAGTTATCATACATTTTCTGTTGATCCACGTATCAGTGCATTGTTTTTGCTCAGTTGTTTAGTAGGTTAAAATGTCATTAAGCTGATGTCAGACGGGCCGTAGTGTGGCAGTAAATGGATGCATCTCCAGCTGCTGAGCATCCACTGACTCGGTGTTAACGACTCGCTTTAGACAGCATGTGTAATCCCTCACAGACAGGCTCTCCTTAATAACAAATTAGCTGTGAAAGAGCAAAGATGCAGTTAACCTCTGATCATTCTGCCCCCATTTATTAAGAATTTGGGGTTGTGGCAGGTGGATTTTTAGTGGGAGGTAGCAGGTCAACAGTAGATGCCACATAGAAGTGTACATCATCTGAAAGCTGGGGACCTGAAGATTAATTTGAGATGCAGCTCAGCACTGTGCCAAGCTGCTATGTTCATAAGTCTCTAATAAAAATGAATGAATCCATGAAGTAAACCCTTTAAGGTGTATCATGGTTCAGAACATGAATATATGGCTTTCTGGAGTCTGTTTCCATGCTCAACAACTGATGCAGCATTTTTTGTTGATACCATTTTTTTACACACATTTGTTGCTGAATAAGCTAATTCTTTATAAATTTGAGAATGGATAAAAAAGGTCAAAAAACCCTCCAAAATATTAAATCCATGTCAGGTGTGTGCAAGCATTCATAGGAACCCAAAAATATATTTCTGTAATTACATGCAATTTTTTTAGGATGGATATTAATGCTTGGTTTAAAACCAATGGAAGATTAACTGACACCAAACCAAGGGATTGTGATCAAAATCCCAGTCCTCCCATTCATCGTAGGTAGAGCATGCAAGGCTTGATTTGGCGCGGATGCAGCCTAAGGAGTGACTGAACTGAAATGTAACTCTTGTTAACTATTGATCAGTGCTACTGTGATGTTAACGATAGCCGCAGTAGTTAGGGTTTAATAGAGCATATAATGCTAGTAGTAGAGACAGCTGCAGCAGTAGTAGCTGCAGGTGGAGCAGCAGGAGGATGCAGTAATCTGATTACCAGAGTTAGAACTGGAAAAGATCAAGATGAATTATCAGCTGAAGGTTGTAAGACTGATCTGCAGTCTGCTCCAGACTATATGCATTACTATAGTAAGTTCAAAAGGAGCCCATTCAAGTTTACATGGACATGGATTGTTTATCTTTGGACTGTAACCAGACAATGGGACAACACACAGACTCCACACACACACACACAGAGGCATCAAATCCCCCAGCCTGAATCCGAGACAGTCACAACTGAATTGATAATGGCTTCTCTGTTTAACTAAATCCTGATATAATGGGTATTATCTCTGTATTTCAGGGCTTGTTAATGTCATAAACTGATCGACTGTTTTCCTCGTCTCTGCCACTGTTAGCAGCCTAGAAAAAACACTTCTCTCTAGTCTGTGTCATAATGTGGACAGGCAAATGATCACAGCCAGACCTCCAGTCAACAATATCAATATCAACACTGACTGCTGACACTTCCTATATGAAATGTTAAAATCTTATAGTATTGTGGGCTACAGCTGCACGCAGCATATTGCTCCTCTCAGCCCCTCCTTGGCACGCACTACAAAATGCAGTGATTCTCTTTATATTATCCTCAAAAGTATATTATTTTTCATATTCACCACGGTATGCTACGGTTATTTCTAGAGCCCAGCTGATATTGGATTTTGAGACGGATACAGATGTTAAAGGGGCAGCTGATATAGTACATTTTTGAGCTTGAATTATCTTTGTTTTATGTCGATTGTTAACTGATTTTGCACCAATATGACTATGCAAAGAAACTGAGAAGGCTGCTTTTTAAAAAAAAAAAACAACTTACAAAACACGTAAGCATCAGAATGCAACACAGAGCTCATTTTCTGCAGTTATCCAAAATTCAATCCAAAAATCTCATATGCGAATTCTGAATAGATTCCATGGCATTGCTAACTTCAGGGTGGCCTACAAAAATACATAATTTAGTTTCCTCTCTATATTGGCAGACCAATTTGTTAGTCGGGCTCTAGTTATTTCCACGGCAAACTAAAAGACAAGAGCTGATTGTTAGGTATTTAAATGCTGTGGAGCTTTTTTCCTTCAACCCACTCCACATCACTTGATTAACACTTTGTGATTGGCTGGGGGCCATTGCCTTACAGTAACCCCTTTGACCAGCCAATGGGCTTTAAATATGCATGTCCTTTTCCCACAGACAGGCCTTCGACTTTGACAGAAAGGTCTTGCATGTTTCACACAAGATCCTCCGTGCATGGTGTGAGAGCACTGAGTTCAGCTAATCCCCTGGAGCTGGATCACTTGGACGACCGCTGTTTCTATTCAGACGAAAAGAAAATCCTGCTGTGAACAGAAAATTATTTAGAAGTGGCATTAATACAGCCTGTGTATTAGTGGTCCAGTTTATTCTTGACTTAGTGTGTATTTCAGGCATGTTTCTGTGTGTGTGTGTGTGTGTGTGTGTGTGCGTGTAAGGACA